>WBNQ01027359.1:0-25611 GCA_013401375.1 Spizella passerina
AACATAAAAGTCGCTCCCACTGCAATGCAGGAGTCACTCTGCATCATTGTGTTTCATTTTTCAGCTGGTTTTAACTAGGCAAGAGAATCAGGCCCTGGATGATGCTTCCTGGAGCTCTTTGTCCCCAACCACCCTTTGCTGCATGAGCAAGCTGGAAGGTGATGTTACATGTAATGCAGCTAGAAAAAAGGGACAGCACATTCTTCTGCTGGTACAAAGTCTTGCTCATTTCAGTCAGTTTGTTTGAGCCATCTGCTCTCAGCCACCAACTATTAATTTCCAACATGGTGCCCATGTCAGCTAGCCAGGAAGGCTGTGTCCTGAAGATAATGCTCAGTTGTCCCTTGCTGCTGGAGGAACGTGCCTGAGAAACATTTTTCTCTGTTCAATCAACCTCGAAATGCTGGTGATGAATTCAGTTCTTTACCAATGCTGTATGAAACTGCATTTCTTACAACCACTGCCGTTTATATAATGCAATATCCATATGGTGATTATTTTATTTATGTTTCCCTTACTTCAAGGCAGAGGAAGTCAGCAGCTGAGGCTGCAAGATAGAGGCACCCACCAGTTACTGGGCTGTGTTGTTCACGGGGGTGATAAGCTTTTATCACCCACTGGGAGTTAGGATCTTGTCTAAGTGATAGCATCCATCCCTTGAAAACAGAACAGAGCTCTCACTGTTTGCCTGTCTGAAAGGAAGGAGTTTATAACCCCAGACTTTACAGTGACTGTGAGCTAAAACATGACATAGCTTGATTGTCTTCATTTCTTGACTCATTCTCTTGCAAGTCACAATGTGAGCATTTGCTTCCTTTGCATCAAGAGTTTAATTGTGTTTGCATTATCCCTTTCTCAGACTGGAAGTCTTTAAAAACATGTACCCCTCCTATGTGACTTTGATTCTGCTAATCCCTACCCACCTTTTGAACCAATTAAAAGGCAGTTTATGGTTTACAGAGAGAAAAAGTGTAAATGTGAAGCAATTCCTTTGGTCATTGTGAGTGTAACTGGAGGATGTTTCAAACACAAAACAGGAAAAAGGGTTACTTCAATGGCTTGTTTCTTTTGCTCTCTGGATTTCATACCAAGGGAGACAGAGGGTAACTGTGGTTGTTTTGCTTTTGTAATTAAAATAACATCATTAGATTAGCTATATGGTAGCTGGATATCATCTGTATGGAAAGTTGTTAAGCTAAAAGAAAAACAGGAAAATTTCAGGTCTATTTTAAACTAATCTAAAGAATTGTCTGCTTGTGTTATTTCTTCATGAGGATTCCCAGGAATTTCAACCTTCTCCATAGAAAGAGATATTTGGCCCATTTCTTACATTAGTCAATTTTATAAGAAAATATAAAGCCACAGGGTATGATCTTAGCATTCTAATTTTGCACCTTTGTGATTCCAACTACAGAAAAATTACTTTGGATTGTCTCTTTAGTTAGGGAATTTCTATAAAGCACAATGCTGTAAACTCATAGGGGAGGGAGTTGCCATTTGCTTCAGTGACTCTTGTTTTCAGTCTCAACAACCACACTCTAAAAACCAGTGAGGGCTCAGGCTGCAAAAGTAAATGTGACCCAAATGGGAGCTGAGCAAGAGAGAAAGGGCTCTGCTGTGAAAAGGAGCAATCCTCAGCCACACTTTAAGCTTCAGCTGCTGTCTTTTCACAAAGCTTTCACAAAGCTTTGCTTTGTGTGGGGCAAGCTGGCTGCTTTGGTGTGCTTGTTTTATTTCTTGTGGCTTCTCCCCCAGAAGGTTATCTCCTACAGGTATGAAGGTCAGTGGTGCAGCAGTGACACAGTAAGCCCTGGTGTGACACAAACTGTGAGGACTCCTGTCTGCAGCCAGACCATTGCTCAAGCATCTGGCACCCTCACATCTGTACAATGGGGCTGTACTGGGGCTGGATGTGACAGTTTAAACCCCTGTGATGTCTTTCCATGCTCAGACATCTCAAACTGATGTCTTCACTACATAAAGGGCTTAACAAAAATGAGAATGAGCAACCTTCAGTCCCAACCTCAATTCCAATGCTTGGTAATTCAATTCCCATAGAATCACTTCAGTTGGATAATTTCTTAGAAGGATGCATCTTGCTTTTAATATTCTGCATTAGCTTTTAATTATAATAATGATAATACTGTATGTAAGGGATGCCTCTCTTTTTTGTTTTTAAACTCCCTTTTTTTAAAGGTAAACTTAGGGAATAGAGCCACATATGATCCAATATTCATACAGCTCTGTGATCTAGAAATTCAAGTGTGTTTCATGATGTAAATTGCCTTTAGAAAGCTATTTATTCTGATACATTTTTGGTCTGAAGTTAAATATTTCTGGGAATTCCTCACTCCCACTTAAATTTTTCCAAGGAAATGCCTGTGACATATCAAAGGAGGCATTTGTATTTCCAGAGCAGAGCAGGAAAGGAAGCATAATGCTTTTTCCAACTTGATTTTGAGGGTGGGCTTTTCATAAATGCTTATCACTGGAATAGCTTCACTCCCACTTAATGAATGGCTTATGGGATTTTCAGGGCTCCAGCACAGAGTGCCTGCTACGTGCCACAGTGACTCCTCTCAGTTGGTGAAGTTTTACTGCTCCTGCTCTTGCAAAAATTTTAACAGTTGAGGTGAGGAGGAAGAGTGGGATGGGAAGGAAGTGATGTGGAGACCTGATTCCTATTTGTGCCCTTCTAGCAATTAATTCATAATTCAGAAAATTTGGCCTGGGCTTTAATCAGAGAGTGTTGATTCTCTATGAGTCTTTGGAATTTCCCACTTAACAATGGTGTACTGAAATCAGTATGATATAGTAAACCCACCATTTCTAAGGTGCTTGAACTGATTCTCAGTTTTTAGTTGTGAAAAAGAGGGAATAGCCTTTTCTTAGTACTGTGAAGTCTTGTGATGATAAATCCACAGGTACCAAGGACAGGAGGGCTGTTTAGATCTGACGTGTGAATGGACAGGGCTCTGAGGCTTCATGTCTGTGGCAAGCACAGGGTGGCCAGCTGGCCCACCAGTGCTTCAGCAAATTAAGTCCTGGTTGGATTTGGTACAGGAGGTCCCTTTGGCCTCTGCTGCTCTCCCTGGTCAAAGGGAAGCAGGAGCAGGAGCACTGATGGCAGAGAGGGAGCGGGAGCGCAGGTGGAGCTGACACCCAGCACTGCTTGGCACAGAAGGGATGCTGAGTTCAAGGAGGAAGGTGAGACAATAATGCCCCCTCCCTGCAAAGAGGGGAGACCTCTGGGGACAAGCTCTGCCTTCCATTGCCTCCCACTGCCTCCCATGGTGTTATCTCTTTCTGATGTGAGCAAATGCTGAAGTGAAAGAAACGTCCCTCCGTGGCAATAAAAGGAGAATGAACAATGACAAAAGTTAAAGTGTAACACACAAAATGTGAGTGGGAAAGCTCTCCTCAGGCCACAGCCAAACCCAAGCAGTGAAGAGGAGATTATCTGCACCCAACCATCCTGAAAAGGCAGCAAGGAATGCAGGGGTACAGCTGCAGAGACCAAGGATCAGACCCAGGTGTGCATGCATACTCGAAACCTCCAGATATTGGCAGGAGGCTTTCTCTGACATGAAACTCTGGGAAATTCCTCTGCAAAGGGCTGCAGTCCACTGGGTTGAATGGCAAGCAGGAGGGCAGGCAGTGTCACAGAGATGGACACCCTGCACCACTCAGACATGCAGCATGTGTGCACATAAAAGGCTCTTCACCTTACTCAGGGTCAGGTTTGTACCCACATTTGACATTGACCTTTATGAATTTACCTTGAGGTAAAACTGGAATGCTTTGACTGAGCTGTGTTTTTAAATGATGACATCTTGTCTGTGTTTTCCTAAAGGAAAGCATGACTTGTTGCTAGCCATGGAGATAGTCCTCAGCAAAAGAAGAAACAAAGAAACAAAGAAGCAAGCCAGAGATAAGAAATGTGTTTTGTTTGCAGAAAGTTTTAAAATTTCTCTCACACTGATCTGAAGAAATGACAAGGGGGCAAGCATTATTCTTTATGCGCAAACAGAATTGAAAGATATTTTTGATGGCAGTGATTGTAAGAAATAGGGGCAGATGTGAATGTCTCCCATGGAAATAGTCACACCTTTTTGTCTGCCTTTAATTCTGGTATATATTCAGTGGCTTCAGACACACTGATTATTTCTCAAAGGTCACAAATTATGTCTTTGTCACTGGACCATCATTATGAAAATATTATTAATTATATTTTCTTATTCTATGGGACTATAGAGAACTACTTGAATTTCAGAGATCTGTAAAAATGTTGAAAGGCTGCAATCTCTGGGTATTTCCCATTTCACCTGCCACTTGAATCAGGACAATCACTAGTGTTACAGGAGATCAAGGTTATTTGCAAGGCTTTTTGAAGAGTAAACAAATTCTTATATTTTTCATAATACTGGAAGTAGCTTCTGTCCCTGAAGTCAAATATTTGCTGAGCTGAGACACATCCAAGATTATCTCCAGGTCAATTTTGTCACCCATTGGCAAAATCTGGAGCTCTCTGGAGCAATAATTTTTATGTTGCAGGTATTGACCACTGAAATTACTCTTTCAGTCCTATTGGTGTAATTTGAATAAAATAATGATAGTCATCAGTAAACAGGAAGCTGATTTTGGCAGAAACCCTGCCCTGCCCCTGAAGCAGCTGTCTTGCTTCCACCTCTCCTCTGAGTGCCACATTCTCAGCATTGAACTGAGCTTCCCTGCAGCATCTTGTTCAGGCCACTAGCACAGACTTTCACACCCCCTAATCCCCAGTCCCACAGATCTGTGTGGCCATCTCTGTGTGCCAGATGTTCAATTCTGCAGCTGCTGAGGAGCCTGTAAAGTTTTGCAGTCAGATGTAACAGCTTCCACACTTTGGGGGAGATTGAGCTCAGTCCATATCTGACCACTGTGAAAGACCTGGGCTCCATTTGGGTCCTGCACGCACCTTTCACACTTGCTTGATGTTGTACTTCAGGTTTTTTTCTCCTTTTTGAGCTGGCCTGTATAGAATTAATGTTATGCTCATCTTTAGTACCAAGAGAAAAAAAATATACCTGCATCAAGAAAATAAAGAGGAGAAAGCTACAAAATAATATGCTGCTACCCTAAAATGTATAGTGATGAGGTGAGGCGAGACAGAGATCTTTATAGAGGAAATTGTTCTGCTTTTTTTCCAAGAGTGATGGGGAAGGCTTGGGCAGTACTGCCACTGCAGGCAGAGAAGGGCCAGACTTGGGCCTCTTCCAGGGCAGGATTGGAAGAGTAAACTGTGATCACTTTGTTGTGGTAGAATTTATCAGCTAGGCCATGGTTTGCAAACCTCAATTCTGAACTCAGCTAGTACAAATCATGAGGCTTTCAAGCATCTGTGCTGGGTCAATCTTTAAAAAAATGAAAATGAGAAATTCCAGAAACTTCTGGTATTTCCAGTTCAAGGCCAAATTTTGCATGATGTGAAAAGGTATGTTTCAGTTCTGGTTACCACTGAGAATCCTAACCAAGAAAAACAGAAGAAACTTCTATCTTATAAAACCATAAAATTATCTTGTAAAGTTTCAGGTGAACAGAATAAACAATAGAAAGATGAGCTCTGGATGAGCAGAGGAATGTGCTCCCTTGCTTTCTCAAGCTCATCTGAAACACATTTCCAACCTATCCAAGGCTCATCCTTGCTGAGGAAAGAAAAATACACATCTATTTAGGCTGCTATTGCTCTGGTTAGGAAACTGGAGAAGCTGTAGTTACTATTTTTACAAGTTTGCTTCCTTCAGGGGAGAGGTATCTTAGGGTTGAGGGGGAGGTAATGTGATCTCTTTTTCTATTTTTATAAAGGGCCTGGGGATGCACCAGGAAACTGCAGATCTGTGCAGTTGAAAGTGTTCAGCTCCTCTTTTGAGATACTAAGGGAGGAACAGTTAGAAAAGCATGGCCTAATTAAGGATATCTAATATGGTTTCAGGAAGGGAAGGGCATGCCTCATTAACTGGCTGGAATTCTTTGAGGATATTGCTGCTCAGGGAGACCAAAAAAAGGCAACTCACTGTGACCATTGTGTATCTCAGTGGTCTGGGAGAGAATAAAACACATTTAGGAAGGCCTGGGGTTGATACTTGCATTTACAGAGTGGGTAAAAATATAACATAAAATTACCTGGTATTTAAACCTGCAGGGAATGTAACTCTTAATTCTTGAAATCCTGGGTGCATTATGTCTTTCAATATTTTACTTCTTAAAAAAGTAAAATCATTGTCATTATTATTATTATTATTGTTGTTGATCTAATTGTCTTTTGTCATTTAGCTGAAATGAAAGGTGCAGTGTTTCCAAATGATCTTGTGCTAAATTTGGAGAACAGCGAGGAAAATTGCAATTAGATACAGCAAGAGTTAAATGCTCTTTAAAGTTTCTAGCATGGCAGATGGCATATTCAATAAAGGTCAGATAAATGTAGCATCATGATAATAAGTCAAAGAGCCTAGAATCAGGAGAGGGAAAAGGTGGGGTGGATGGAGGTTTCCTTGTAGGTTGGCAGCTTTAATGTGGGAATGGCGGGAGATGCAGTTTTCCCACATCTTTGCAGAAGCAGAACCTAAAAATGCTTAAAATTATACTTGGGAGAAAGAAATTATTCATAAATGCACATTTTGACTGAGGAAAAGTAGAGTTTTGCATGAGCCTGCTCAGTGCTGCAGAGCAGGGCTCACAGCTGAGGGACAGCTCAAGGTGCAGGGAGGGTGCATTGGGGTGTGGGGCTGAGGTCAGTGGAGATGTGGCAGCAGAGAAGCATTTGAGCTCTTCACACCTGAGGGTGGCATGGGGCCAGTTTGGACACTCACCTGGTTGCCTGGCCATTGCACAGGGTACAGGACCAGCTGAGTGCAGTGCTGTCCACTTGCAAGCCTTCAGAGTCCTGTTGCATATCTGCATGCTGGGAGTAAGGGTGCTATCATCATAAGCTCTCCACCATCTGGAAGCTCCTTCAGAGCCAGGGAAACTGCATGGTTTTGATCCCATTGTGCTCTTCAGAGCTTGCAGAAGATCAATTGCTTTTCTTTTCATACAATCACAGAATNGTCCACTTGCAAGCCTTCAGAGTCCTGTTGCATATCTGCATGCTGGGAGTAAGGGTGCTATCATCATAAGCTCTCCACCATCTGGAAGCTCCTTCAGAGCCAGGGAAACTGCATGGTTTTGATCCCATTGTGCTCTTCAGAGCTTGCAGAAGATCAATTGCTTTTCTTTTCATACAATCACAGAATGGCTTACTTTGGAAAGGATATTAAACATCATCTAGTTCAGCCCCCCTGCCATGGACAGGGACATCTTCCACCAGACCAGGTTGCTCAAAGTCCCATTCAGCCTGGCTATGAACACTCCCAGGGATGGAGCATCCACAACTTCTCTGGACAATATATTGCAGTGTATCACCACCCTCACAGGAAAGAATTTGTTCCTAATATTTCCTAATATCTAATCTAAACCTATCCCCTCGAAGTTTAAAGCCATTCCTCTTTGTTCTGTCACTACACACCCTTGTAAAATGTACTTCTTCCTCTTTCTTGTAGGGTCCCTTCAGGTATTGGTACAATTTGGTCACTCCATGGCTGCACAATCTCAATTGTCTTAGCCTTTCCTCATAGGAAAGGTGCTTCAGCCCTCTAATCATCTTGGTGGCCTCTGGCCTCACTCCAGAAGGTGAATGTCCTTCCTGTACTGGGGACTCTAGAGTTGGATGCAGGACCTGAGGGTCTCACAAGAGCGTGGTAGAGAGACACAATCCCCTTCCTCACCTTTCTGCTCACTGTGCTTTGGATTCAGCCCAGTACAGCTTTGGCTTTCTGGGCTGCAAGTGCCCAGTGCTGGGTGCTGCCTCTCATCCACCAGCACCCCCACATCCCATCCGGGCTGTCCATCCCCTTGTAGGGATGGGGGGCTGGTTCCCAACCCAGCTGGGACACCTTCACTCAGGGGCGGTCCCTTGACCCATTTTCTATATAAGCAGCTCTTGGGAACATCTTGAGTTCTTGAGAAAGCCAGGTGCTTTCTTTTGCTTGCAAGAGCTGAATCCTGAGAGCTCATTGAAGGGGCTGAGAAACAGTCCTGTGACTCAGTGGAGGTTTTATTTCTTGCTGAGCAGAGGGACCATTATTAGAAGATGGAAAACAGGTGTTAGAAGGGAAGGAAATGGGGAAATCCTTGTGTTTCATTTAATAACTGTGAAATTTTAAGTGTTTTGAAAATATTCTTGCCTATGTGTCTGTTGATGAGGCTTCTTTTCAATTTAGCATGAGGCTGAGCACGCATCAATTTCCACTTTGATGAAAGAGGAAGGGCATGTAGAGGTGGAGGGTCAGGATGGATGTGTGGAAGGTCAGAAGTGCAGTGAGTACCTGCCTGAGGGAAGCACCACGCATCAGGCATGAGAAGAAGCTCTGCTGGAGAGAGATCACTCAGGCCCAAATGTACCTTGAGCATCACCCCTTTCCCATGCTCCCTAGGGTCTGCTCACAGCCAGGGTCCAGGCCACGCCTCTGGACTGTCCCTGCCCCTTCAGACCTTGTAAGAGTCTCTCTCTTGTCTGCTACTCCCCAAAAGCCTCTGCCATTGTGTGTGCAGAGGNTAGATACAGCAAGAGTTAAATGCTCTTTAAAGTTTCTAGCATGGCAGATGGCATATTCAATAAAGGTCAGATAAATGTAGCATCATGATAATAAGTCAAAGAGCCTAGAATCAGGAGAGGGAAAAGGTGGGGTGGATGGAGGTTTCCTTGTAGGTTGGCAGCTTTAATGTGGGAATGGCGGGAGATGCAGTTTTCCCACATCTTTGCAGAAGCAGAACCTAAAAATGCTTAAAATTATACTTGGGAGAAAGAAATTATTCATAAATGCACATTTTGACTGAGGAAAAGTAGAGTTTTGCATGAGCCTGCTCAGTGCTGCAGAGCAGGGCTCACAGCTGAGGGACAGCTCAAGGTGCAGGGAGGGTGCATTGGGGTGTGGGGCTGAGGTCAGTGGAGATGTGGCAGCAGAGAAGCATTTGAGCTCTTCACACCTGAGGGTGGCATGGGGCCAGTTTGGACACTCACCTGGTTGCCTGGCCATTGCACAGGGTACAGGACCAGCTGAGTGCAGTGCTGTCCACTTGCAAGCCTTCAGAGTCCTGTTGCATATCTGCATGCTGGGAGTAAGGGTGCTATCATCATAAGCTCTCCACCATCTGGAAGCTCCTTCAGAGCCAGGGAAACTGCATGGTTTTGATCCCATTGTGCTCTTCAGAGCTTGCAGAAGATCAATTGCTTTTCTTTTCATACAATCACAGAATGGCTTACTTTGGAAAGGATATTAAACATCATCTAGTTCAGCCCCCCTGCCATGGACAGGGACATCTTCCACCAGACCAGGTTGCTCAAAGTCCCATTCAGCCTGGCTATGAACACTCCCAGGGATGGAGCATCCACAACTTCTCTGGACAATATATTGCAGTGTATCACCACCCTCACAGGAAAGAATTTGTTCCTAATATTTCCTAATATCTAATCTAAACCTATCCCCTCGAAGTTTAAAGCCATTCCTCTTTGTTCTGTCACTACACACCCTTGTAAAATGTACTTCTTCCTCTTTCTTGTAGGGTCCCTTCAGGTATTGGTACAATTTGGTCACTCCATGGCTGCACAATCTCAATTGTCTTAGCCTTTCCTCATAGGAAAGGTGCTTCAGCCCTCTAATCATCTTGGTGGCCTCTGGCCTCACTCCAGAAGGTGAATGTCCTTCCTGTACTGGGGACTCCAGAGTTGGATGCAGGACCTGAGGGTCTCACAAGAGTGTGGTAGAGAGACACAATCCCCTTCCTCACCTTTCTGCTCACTGTGCTTTGGATTCAGCCCAGTACAGCTTTGGCTTTCTGGGCTGCAAGTGCCCAGTGCTGGGTGCTGCCTCTCATCCACCAGCACCCCCACGTCCCATCCGGGCTGTCCATCCCCTTGTAGGGATGGGGGGCTGGTTCCCAACCCAGCTGGGACATCTTCACTCAGGGGCAGTCCCTTGACCCATTTTCTATATAAGCAGCTCTTGGGAACATCTTGAGTTCTTGAGAAAGCCAGGTGCTTTCTTTTGCTTGCAAGAGCTGAATCCTGAGAGCTCATTGAAGGGGCTGAGAAACAGTCCTGTGACTCAGTGGAGGTTTTATTTCTTGCTGAGCAGAGGGACCATTATTAGAAGATGGAAAACAGGTGTTAGAAGGGAAGGAAATGGGGAAATCCTTGTGTTTCATTTAATAACTGTGAAATTTTAAGTGTTTTGAAAAGATTCTTGCCTATGTGTCTGTTGATGAGGCTTCTTTTCAATTTAGCATGAGGCTGAGCACGCATCAATTTCCACTTTGATGAAAGAGGAAGGGCATGTAGAGGTGGAGGGTCAGGATGGATGTGTGGAAGGTCAGAAGTGCAGTGAGTACCTGCCTGAGGGAAGCACCACGCATCAGGCATGAGAAGAAGCTCTGCTGGAGAGAGATCACTCAGGCCCAAATGTACCTTGAGCATCACCCCTTTCCCATACTCCCTAGGGTCTGCTCACAGCCAGGGTCCAGGCCACGCCTCTGGACTGTCCCTGCCCCTTCAGACCTTGTAAGAGTCTCTCTCTTGTCTGCTACTCCCCAAAAGCCTCTGCCATTGTGTGTGCAGAGGAGCCACTCTTTCTTTTGCTAGCCTGAGGAAAAAACAGCGTCAATGTCATTGCTGGGAAAAGGTGCCAGACTGGTGTTCCTGTGTTCAGCTGAAGACTGGTTCCAGCAAACTCAATGCAGGGAAGATTCTCCCAAGATATTTCCTGAGGATTTGTCCCTATTTTCTGATTTGGTCTGTGGGAAAGGCTCCTTTTCAAGGACCAGCCAATCCTCATGACTCTAAGGGCTGTACAAGCACCAAAACCAAAGAGATTTTCCTTCTACAGAGCCTCAGGTATAGAATGGAGATAAAAACAAGCAGCCAACGATGTTAGTGAGAGAGGGGAGGGAGGGCAGCTATGGCATACCAAGAGACAGGGTCAGTTGCACTGACAGACCATGTTTGGGGCTGACTCCTCAGCTATCAACTGGATGTTTAAAGACTTGCAGTGACAAAGCATTTATGTTCAGGATAAGAAGCATAACTTGTTTTCCAGAGGTTATTCAGTTCTTGATCCCTGGTTTAATACAGGGAGGATATTATCCATGATGACTCTTTTGTGAGCAATGCATCTGGTTCTAGGGAGCTGGAATATTCAATACATCTTACTAAACCACTGGCTAACATTCAGCAGGGAGGAATAAAGGAAGACTTTGTTTGAGGTGAGTTTTGAGGTGGAGGAGCTTGAATTTTTTGTGTGCATGGATGTATATCAATGTCCCATAAGCAGTGTCCTTCTAGTACCAAATTTTCCTTGGGAAAAACCCTTACTTGCAATTGACTGGGGTGAATTTGAGCCAGTCACTAACCAGCCAGGCCTCTGAGACTATTATCTGTTCTTAATAGGATTTGGACCAGGACCCCAAGGTGTTATTTAGCTGAGTGCTGTATGAGTACAAGGGAAGAAATTGTATTCTGCAGACCTGTAACCCAGCACATAAAGACAAGTTTTGAAATTATATCTCAACTGTACTCAATAAGTGTTTTACTACTGATCTAAAAAGGTTGAGAATTTCATCGGAGTATACAGGGATTATAAAATACAAACAATAGGTTATTCAGTGCCCCAGAGGAAGCAAAAGGAGACAGGAAAACAAGGGATGTCCTAGACTGATTTGATTGACTGTATTTTGAGACTAACACACAAAAAAAAAGCATTCAAGAAATACTTACATGCACAGTCACTTGTGCTGTGAAATGTCATATCCCTCCAAACAAACAGGCAAACAAGGTCTTGCACATTCATTTCCCCACCTGCATGCAGGATGCTTCCTGGTCTCACAGCACAGTGCTCTTTGCACACCAAAATGCCTTAAAAACACACACACATCTGGATTAACATTCCAGAGCCCTAGACTGGGTTCCACAGCCACAAAGGACTCACGTGCAGAACTTGTGCTGGAGAGTGAGCTTTAGTCCTGGGGCCTGCCCGTGCCATTGGCAGCCCTCCAGCACCAGCTGTGGCCGTGCAGCTCCTCAGCACTGGGGCAGCCCTCCCTGCTTGTGCAGCACCCAACACAATAAGCTGCCAGTCAGATTTGTTGGATGCTGTGTGATCTTGTGATATTAATAATATAATGATAGCATTATAACTGGACCATTCAACTCCGTAGTTTGTTCTTCTATAAATGATTTATAAGTTTTATGCATTTTATATGCCTCTCATTAAAAATGCATTGAAAAATACTATCAAAATACCATTTTGTGAGGCTCAGTCTCTCTTTATTCTTGTTATAGCCATCTGCCATTAAGCTTTAATAACTGGCTGATTATAATTTATTAATTTATCACCTGTTCTTTATACAGTTGGATAATTGTCAACCAATGTGAAATGGCCTCCTATTGTGTTATTAATCCCCAAAGCAATTAGAAAACCCACTGATTGCACAAGCCATTGAAAGTGGCCAGTAACTCATGTTAGAAATGATCTGCAGTGCTCCCATCAGTGCGTGATTGGTAATGACTTTTCTGTTGCCAGTGAGAATTTGAAAGGGGCAGTTTAACTAGGGAGGCTTTTAATTTTATTTATTTATTTTATAATAAGCCTGGATTTATGTAGCTGACAATAGATGTGTAGGTTTCAGCTCGTCTTGCAGATTCTGTGGGCACAATCTGAGAAAGGCAACATCAATTTCATACAGTGTCATGCTTTTGCTCCTCAAACTTTCTTTGGGGAGATTTCTGCCCCAGCTAACATCCCCAGGATGAAAGGGTTATTTAGGGATTGCTTTAAATGCCAAATCTTTTAGAAGATTGACTTCAGTCAGCTTTGGATGAAGACATCAGACTTCAGTATCTCTCCTTTGATTTTTATCTGCCAAGGATTCAGTATGGGTTAGTTGTGGGCTCTCTGGTATGGATATTTACAGCATGTGAAAAGGGACAGAGCCAACGGTTTGTTGGATCCAACAACTGTCATTTAGCAAAGCTGTTTGCTTGCTCTGCCAGTGTGAAGGAGATATGCAGCCCACCCCAGATGTGAAGAATCCTTATCTGCCATCCTATTTGCAGTGCAGACGATGTGTTACAATACCTCTGGCAGTAACAAGTTACATTCCCGGTAATGCTGTCCCTGATGCAGATTTAACTGCTTTTCTGGTGAAAGGAGAGAAAGGGGAAAAAAATGCCACTGACAGCAGAAAGCAGAGAAACACCACTGAGGAAAGCAGCTGCAAATGGTTCTTTGTCCTAAACAAAACTCCTAGCCCCTCTGGTGTGTGCTCAGTCAGGGGCCACGCTGGTGGGTCAGGCACACTGGAGGTACAGAGCTGCCAACTGCAGTGATATTTTGCTCCACATGGCTTGAAATGGTCTGGGAGAACTTTTACTTAAACAAGATGATCACATGGATCAACATTCTGCCATTGAACAGGACTCTGAGCAGACTTGGGAAGACATTTTTTCATTTCTCTTCTGTCTTCAGCAATACCTACCACACAGTAAACATCTACGTCAGTGCAGTGTAGTGATTCCAGAGTATAAGTCCAGAGTCTTCCACCAATATCCCACTTCCTCTGCATAATGGCAGGATGGTTGGATTATTGCCCTTCCACCCAACATTTCTGATGCCTGTGCTGTCCTCTTGCGGGTTTTGTAACTTCTCCACAGTTAAACATGAACAAACTACTTTGACAAAAAGACCTGGAAAAAAATGATGTTGAATCAAACATATTAGGAGATTTGTACTTCCTCCTTCTACAGAGAACCCAAAGCAGAAGTAAAGAGGCCATTCTTGAAATTCTTATACTATTTCTGACTTTTCTGGAAGTAAAAATCGGAAGAAATCTCATGCAAATATTTGTCCTTCTGAGACATCCAGGGCAAATATGCAGATATAAGGGGTTTAGATAAAGCAGACAGTGAGTACATAAAGTACAGTGAGTTCCTGAGAAAATTCCTCACCTTAACCCTTAAATGTGTCCACAGACAAAATCCAGACTGCAGAAAGTCCTTAGAAATAGTGTGGCCACTGTGTCTTGCATTGAAGGTACCCACTTTTGCCTGCACAATCCTCAGCTGGGAGGGTTAGGGTTAGGGTTAGGAGAGGATTTTCAACTCCTTCTCACCTCTGTAGATATACAAAAGACTACTCTGCAGTCTTAAACTAGAGTAATTACTGCAACCTCTTCATCTTAGGTCGCAGCAGAGAGTTTGCCCTCTATCATGACCAACATGAAACTAAACATGTTTTTCCCAGATTTGAATTTCATGGTTCTTCTTGAGTCAGGTTCTCAGCACCAGCTGGGGAGCTCCTGGGCATAAAAGCTGTTTATGGAATGGCACACACTTGCAGGTCATTTCTCAAAAGGTGGATTGACAATTGTTACAGGTTGTGTTTGACAATTGTTACAGGTTGTGTTTTCAATAGAGTAGGAGGTTTCAATTGCAAAGTTAGTGTACCCACAATGCAGATAATCCTTTCTGATTGTAAGAAGGACATCCACATTCAAAATAACACTGGGGGCAGTTATCCATGTTAGAGAGCTCTTGGGCTTCTGCTGTCCCAAAACTGATGGTCTATATAATGAACCAGAAAAAAAATCTCAGCTGAAGAACAGTACCACAAGGATCTCTGAATTGTGAGGCAATACCAGCAGCATTTCCCCTCCACAAAATCATCATCTAAGGAACATGTCATATTTTTATTTGACAAGATTCCAGTTTGGGAATCCATTAAAAGAACCACTATCAATCACACATTAAGGTATTTATTACAGAAATGTGGTTGAACTAGACTCCATTTAGCAAACCTTGGCCATATCCTGAATTTTTTATTTCCACAAAGGGATTGCATACACCTGTGTGCATCCCTGAACCCATCAAAGTAATATCCCATAATTATTTTTACTGCATTGAGTGATGTTCTCTGGCTACATATACCCTGCTGAACGCATCCACTAGTGGTTACAACCCCACTAGGCTGGCTGGCCTCCTTGACAGCAGGTTAGCTCTGTCCTTTCCTTACTACACTTGGCCTTCTGTCCTTCCTCTGGTCCTTCCTCCTCTAAGACATAGCTGTCACTTTGGGTCCCTTCTCAGTTCAAATTCTGAGCTGTGATGCAGTCTTGATGCTTGGTGTGCTCATGGAAGGAAGGTGAGATTATACATTTTGTTCTTGTATGTATGACATTGCAAGTCTGGAGTTTTTGAGTTTGCAAAGCCCATAGGGAGTTGTTGGAGAATCTGCAGAGCAGAAGAACGACAGCCTGGTACATCCTCATCCATATTTCCTGCTGGGAGACATTCCCACAGCAGAATAGATAAGACAAAATACTTTGATTTTTCTTTCAAAGGACCTACCTGGTACTTTCCAAAAATAGGCTGAGAATGAATTAATGTTTGTGCAATATGGAGGATCAGTGAATCCAGAACAGGAGTGCTATGGGAAGTGAGATGATGGTGTAGACATACCCCCGCCCAGGTAAGTGTACGTAAATTGGAGTGATTTTCTGGGGACAGAGAGGTGTGGGAAAACACTGGGGAACTCAGCATTCAAATGCTGTGACTACATTCTCAGCACTGAGAGTGCCAGCCCTCGCTAAGGGATCCTGAGCATCAATTGGTAATCCTGCTCTAAATGAAAAATACGCCCCCAGATTTGGGGTTTCTCTATGAAGGAGGAAGACAGAACAGCTTCACCTGAGTTAATTCTGAAGCAAAAACATAAGGTCTGACACACAGAATCATTTGCACTTTTATGTGGGAAAACATATTATTAGAGCTTGACTGAAATGTGTAGGAGACTAACAATAATGACACCTAACTTCATGTCTCAGATTCTGAGTACTAGAGTTTAGTGATGACTTTCTCACCCTTGTTTAGACTCCCCTTCTCAGGGAAGGTCTTGTGAAAGTAACCTATTTCTTTAAGAAAGCTGTGCTGCAATGTGGATGGTAAAGAAAGTGAAGATCCTCTGGAGATCCTCTGCAAAACACCCTGGAGCCATTTGCATCAATTAACTCCACCACCAGCATGTAGCTGCCTGTAGGTCGGGCTGTTGCCTATTATCTCTTGAAGTGGAGATAATTTTTCATACAGAAAGTGGGAGGCTTTTGCTTACTAGGATGAGTTTACCCAAGGGTGCTCAATTTAAGGGGGCTCCTCTGTAGTCTCTTAATCAGAGGGGGAAATTTATAAGATAGTGCTTAAAAGAAAAAAAATAATTTTCATTTAGTCTGTTTAATTTTACTTAATGTGCTGCAGTTTGTTGTTAGGACTTCTAAGCTCTGATGAGCACATGGTGTGTCACATTCCCAGGATGTGATCCAAGACAGCAACACAGTGGGGTAACTAACCATCAAATGGTGTCCCTGGTTCCAGTTCTGACTTGAAAAGAGCATCACTAACACCTCTAGCCACGTTTTTTTGGCTTTCTTCCAAGGTTTCCTCCCCAACAGATGCTGAAATCCCAGAAGAAAGCAGGGATGAATATAACGAAGCAAATGAACAGCATAGTTAATTAGTAATTAAAGTCTCTTAAAACAGGTAGGATAGCAATGAATCAAAAAAAGACGGAAGATTTATTGGATCTCTAACCTTAAAATATTTTTCTATCGTACCTATCATGCCATTTTATCATAACTAATTTTTAAAGAGTGAAAGATGGGAGCATGTCCTGATGCCTGATACTAAAGCAGAAATACGGAGCAGCTCTGCCATCTCCAGTAAGACAATTTGGTTTGCTGCAATGGTAGCAAAAGATAAGTTTGCAGCCAGGCTTCTGCTTTCAACCGAGAACCAGCTGGAGAAACAGAAGAAAACAGACAGAGAGCAAGCCTATCATTAAAGGACAGAAAGGACTTTTTAAAGTAGCTCTTGGGGACAGGTGTCATTATGTTTGTGCAACACCTGGCACAACAGAACCCTTCTGAATTCAGTTTTTGGAGCTGCAGACACATCCAACAAAATGACAGCACCAAATACTGAGGCTTAAAATAAAATTTGTGACAGATGCATTAGGAGCAAGGTTTGGAGAGGAAGAGGATCAGGGTTGATGGACTGACAAAATTCCACCACAGTGAGTCACATTGTAATTGAAAAACAATGAAAGAACCCAAGGTTGGGGAAAAGACATGGGTGAAAATCAGAGGTCACCTGCTGTTGTGATAATTTAACTGAAGTTTTGGAAATGAATCATCGCAGCAGGCGATGGAAGGTTTCACCTCGGGCAGTGACAGGAAATGCAGGGCTGTAGCTCTGTGCAGAGCATTTTGGGCTCTCAATCAGCTCTTATTGATTGGGAAAGTACAGCTGTGCTCAGAAATTCTCAGCTTCTCTCTCACTTTCAGTTCGACAGAAAGAAAAATCTCAAGCAGCCTCTTTCAGGTTCTTTTTCTNTTCATTTAGTCTGTTTAATTTTACTTAATGTGCTGCAGTTTGTTGTTAGGACTTCTAAGCTCTGATGAGCACATGGTGTGTCACATTCCCAGGATGTGATCCAAGACAGCAACACAGTGGGGTAACTAACCATCAAATGGTGTCCCTGGTTCCAGTTCTGACTTGAAAAGAGCATCACTAACACCTCTAGCCACGTTTTTTTGGCTTTCTTCCAAGGTTTCCTCCCCAACAGATGCTGAAATCCCAGAAGAAAGCAGGGATGAATATAACGAAGCAAATGAACAGCATAGTTAATTAGTAATTAAAGTCTCTTAAAACAGGTAGGATAGCAATGAATCAAAAAAAGACGGAAGATTTATTGGATCTCTAACCTTAAAATATTTTTCTATCGTACCTATCATGCCATTTTATCATAACTAATTTTTAAAGAGTGAAAGATGGGAGCATGTCCTGATGCCTGATACTAAAGCAGAAATACGGAGCAGCTCTGCCATCTCCAGTAAGACAATTTGGTTTGCTGCAATGGTAGCAAAAGATAAGTTTGCAGCCAGGCTTCTGCTTTCAACCGAGAACCAGCTGGAGAAACAGAAGAAAACAGACAGAGAGCAAGCCTATCATTAAAGGACAGAAAGGACTTTTTAAAGTAGCTCTTGGGGACAGGTGTCATTATGTTTGTGCAACACCTGGCACAACAGAACCCTTCTGAATTCAGTTTTTGGAGCTGCAGACACATCCAACAAAATGACAGCACCAAATACTGAGGCTTAAAATAAAATTTGTGACAGATGCATTAGGAGCAAGGTTTGGAGAGGAAGAGGATCAGGGTTGATGGACTGACAAAATTCCACCACAGTGAGTCACATTGTAATTGAAAAACAATGAAAGAACCCAAGGTTGGGGAAAAGACATGGGTGAAAATCAGAGGTCACCTGCTGTTGTGATAATTTAACTGAAGTTTTGGAAATGAATCATCGCAGCAGGCGATGGAAGGTTTCACCTCGGGCAGTGACAGGAAATGCAGGGCTGTAGCTCTGTGCAGAGCATTTTGGGCTCTCAATCAGCTCTTATTGATTGGGAAAGTACAGCTGTGCTCAGAAATTCTCAGCTTCTCTCTCACTTTCAGTTCGACAGAAAGAAAAATCTCAAGAAGCCTCTTTCAGGTTCTTTTTCTCGGAAGCAAATGAGTAAGCGGGAGGGGAGTTCACAGGAGGAAGACACAAAGCTCACAATTTTACTCACACCTAATGAAATCACTGCCAGTGATCATTGCTGCCAGTGGCCAAAAAATAGAAAACCCAACCAATCTAAAACAAAGAGTCAACCCCAACAACCAAACCAAAAAACCCTACCAAAAAACCAAACAAATAAAGATCTCCCACGGCCTTGCTTGAAAGAAGAGATACAAACAGCTGCCTAGGAGAAGACCCTATTGAGAGACCCTTCAGAAGGGCTCACTTTTGTTCATAAGCATGCAGCCATCTAGGACACTCCTCTATGGGCATCAGATTTCGTGAGATGGGAAATGATTTTGCCCAGAAGTTGATCTTAATGCCAGTGTTTATAAGCCAGAGTTTTCCAAACTTCTGCTGCCAAGTGTACCTGACACATCCTGTGAGGTCTCCTCATCCTGGGCCAGGTTCCAGTGCACATCAAAACTGTTCATATTCCACAGTAGTACACTTACTTTGGAAAGCTGCAATCACATGGCTCTGGGTGCTTTTCCCCTGGGTGAGAAAGGAATGTTTAAAGATCGAGCCAGCATACCCACTTGGTGTGGCACAACTCTGTGGCAGCCTCAGCAACCCAAGAATGGGTTAAATGTCAATGCCTTAATGTATCCGAATCTGGTTGCAAATCTTCTGTACCAAGCCTAAAATGTCTTGGGAATGGATTTTTTCTACACCCCAGTAAATGCTGTGTGGTGTCTGCATCCTTTAAGGTGTCTCTGCACTGCTTTTTATCTCATGCTGTGGACATGGTGAAGAATGGCGGGCTTATTAAAAATCACTGCAACCATTAGACACCAAATGGTGTTAGATAGGATGTTAACCCTGACATCTCTGAGGTCTTGTTATGGACCTTCCCTTTGCCTTGATTTCCCTCTGGCCCAAACATGGCCCATTTGACAGCTGCTCCCTCAGGAAATGATGGGTGACTGAATGGCCACTAAGGGATGGTGCACAGAAAGGAGCAGCATTTCCATTTTGCTGGTTAAGGACCAGATGCTGCACAGTCCTTAAACACATGCATTAATGGATAAATATGTGCTTGTGCATGTGATGCCCCACTGGATTATGGTGTGGTGCACACTGATACCATGTGGGCTTTAAAGGGTTTCATATGAGAGCTCTGCTGAACCTGCAATACACACACAGAGACTTCTGTGCACAACCTATGGGTGTGCTGGTCACCTCAAAGAGGAATCACACTCTAGGAAAGTTCAATAAGAGTACAAATAGATTTAAGGGAAGGTAAAACTCTCCATGCATGATGGATGCCAGGCAAAAGTTGAGGAGATCCACAGGGATGAACTTACCCACAGGGTTTGTGTGGAATAAAGATTTTTAAAAGTCTGAGAACAGGTAAAACTTAGACACTGAACTAGATTTTCTTGTTTCCTTATTTTGTGCTTAAAAATACCTAAGAAATTATATGCAAAACAAGAATTAACAAATCTCCACCTCAAAAGAAGAGGTCAAAACAAAACCAGAATCCCCTCATCTCCTGCCACCCTTAAAATCCCCCAGCATTTTCACAGTCTGATGCATGTGAGATGAAGCATTGAAAAGCCAGGGACCACTAAATGCTACGGTAGCTCACAAAATTTTTCATGTCTGTAGGAGACACATCAAATTTTCCTTGCAACTCAGAATACCCAATTTTTATATTGAAGAAATTAAATATTAATTTATTATTAATATACACTAAAAATGCAAAGAATACCAAGTGCAGCAGAGTGATTTTGAAGTGTAAAATGTAGCCTTTCTACAAATGTTTTATACCCACTTTACTCGGCTGTTACTTCCCTAGCTCCAAAACCCTGCAGAGAAATGCCCAAGTAAATCTAAAAACCCTTATTAATTTTAATAACTGCACTATTTTTCATACCTATTGTTTGTAAACAACACACATATGGTGAAATTTGTACCAAAAGTTTATTTCCAAGAGAGTCTCAGGGATCCAAACATCACAGCAAAATGCCTGTAGATGTTTAAGTGAGATTGACTGTTTTGATCTCTGAAGCTTTGCCTGGTTTGAGCATGACCACAGAAAAAATGCTGCTAGTCCTAGGATGCTTTGGTGCTTCAGAGAAGCAGATGGCAGTGTGCAAACTGGAGCTAGAGGTAGGATGAGCCAGTGGTGTGCCCAGGTGGCCAAGAAGGCCAATGGCATTTTGGCTTGTATCAGGGACAGTGTGGCCAACAGGACCAGGGGAGTGGTTGCCCCTCAGCACCCTGCACTGGTGAGGCAGCACCCCGAGTGCTGTGCTCAGTTCTGGGCCCTCACTTTAAAAAGGACATTGAGGGGCTGGGGTGTGTCCAGAGAAAGGCAACGAGGCTCATAAGAGGACAAGAGAACATTTCTTATGAGGAGTGGCAGAGGCAGATGGGTTTGTTTGGTCTTGAGAAGAGCAGGCTCAGGGAAACCTCACTGCTCTCTACAGCCACCTGACAGGAGGGTGTGGTGAGGTAGAGGTCGGTCTTTTGACCATACCAAAAGTGAGAGAACCAGAGGAAATGGCTTTAGGCTGAGGCAGGGGAGATTCNCCCAATTTTTATATTGAAGAAATTAAATATTAATTTATTATTAATATACACTAAAAATGCAAAGAATACCAAGTGCAGCAGAGTGATTTTGAAGTGTAAAATGTAGCCTTTCTACAAATGTTTTATATCCACTTTACTCTGCTGTTACTTCCCTAGCTCCAAAACCCTGCAGAGAAATGCCCAAGTAAATCTAAAAACCCTTATTAATTTTAATAACTGCACTATTTTTCATACCTATTGTTTGTAAACAACACACATATGGTGAAATTTGTACCAAAAGTTTATTTCCAAGAGAGTCTCAGGGATCCAAACATCACAGCAAAATGCCTGTAGATGTTTAAGTGAGATTGACTGTTTTGATCTCTGAAGCTTTGCCTGGTTTGAGCATGACCACAGAAAAAATGCTGCTAGTCCTAGGATGCTTTGGTGCTTCAGAGAAGCAGATGGCAGTGTGCAAACTGGAGCTAGAGGTAGGATGAGCCAGTGGTGTGCCCAGGTGGCCAAGAAGGCCAATGGCATTTTGGCTTGTATCAGGGACAGTGTGGCCAACAGGACCAGGGGAGTGGTTGCCCCTCGGCACCCTGCACTGGTGAGGCAGCACCCCGAGTGCTGTGCTCAGTTCTGGGCCCTCACTTTAAAAAGGACATTGAGGGGCTGGGGTGTGTCCAGAGAAAGGCAACGAGGCTCATAAGAGGACAAGAGAACATTTCTTATGAGGAGTGGCAGAGGCAGATGGGTTTGTTTGGTCTTGAGAAGAGCAGGCTCAGGGAAACCTCACTGCTCTCTACAGCCACCTGACAGGAGGGTGTGGTGAGGTAGAGGTCGGTCTTTTGACCATACCAAAAGTGAGAGAACCAGAGGAAATGGCTTTAGGCTGAGGCAGGGGAGATTCAGATTACACAATAGATTTTTTTTTTCGCTGCTAGGATGGTCAGGCATTGGAACAGTTTGCTCAGGGATGTGGTGGAGTCACCACTTCTGAAGGTGTTTAAGAGGTGTCTGAAGCTGGAGTTGGGCAATGTGGTTTAGTGTTTTAGGGATTATACTGGTGCTGCTCTGATGGTTGGACTGGATGATCTTAAAGATCTCTTCCAACCTGGATGATTCTGTTATTCTATTCTAGGTTGGAGTAGGGTTTTCTATAGTATGGGGGCACTAGCAGGCCATACACATGTTTATGATGAAAATCTCAGAGCACGTGGAGTGGCTCTTCTTTAAACAGGCAGGTTTTTGGCCTCTTCCTCTTGGGAAAGAGGAAAAAAATTCTTGCCAGGGGTTAGTAGACTTTAGTACATAAAGCATGCAAATTGCTGCATTTGGAATGAATTCTCAGATTACTTTGAGGCCACCCAAACCTCTTAGATCATGGAATTATGGAGTAATTTGGTTTGGAAAGGACCTTAAATAATCTGGTTCCACTCATCCTGCAATAGGCAAGGACACCTTATACTACAGCAGGTTCCTCAGAGCCCCATCCAATCTGCCCTGAACACTTCCAGGGATGGAGCATCCACCTTGTCTCCAGGCAACCTCTTCCAGTGTCTGAAACACTCATGGTAAAGAATGTCTTCCTAACATGTAATCTGAATTTATCTTTTTTGCAGTTCTAAGCCATTCCCCTTTGTCATATCACCACGTACCCTTGTAAAAATCCCTCTCCACCTTTCAAGGTGAACACCTTTGTTGGCATTAGGATAAATCTTAAGTGTACGAATGTTGAACGGGGACTTGGGGTGCTGACAATGAAAAATACTATAGCACTGAGGGTGCTTTGTGAGCCTCATCACTGGTGTACCTGAGCACCCTGGAGCATCACTTGTTCCTGCACACTCCAGCAGGAAAAGGAGCAATAATCCTTCTGGGATCCTTAAACATAAATGGTCTATGATTCACGAGACCCAGGAGGGACTAGAACTGACATCTTCCAAATCCTGCATTAGTTTTCTGTTCCTTTTGTCAGACTTGGTGACAAAGTTGTGCCAAACTTCCGTAATGCAATGGCAATATCACACCAGGTCTGTCTTGTTGAAGGCCATCTATGAGATGAGCATGAGCTGAGCTGGATGAGCGTGGCTCTGTGGATGTGTGGTGGGGTCTGATGCAAGGACTGCAGAAGTACATGAATTCTATGTTACCATCTATTAGTTTGTAAGTGATCAGGCTTGTAACTGCTGTGGTTGAAATTTGCAATTTTAATTGGCTTTTGTAGATATATAGATTATACAAGATTGACAGTTTTACTGGTATGAATATTAAGGAGACATTTAAAAGTATGGACTTAACTCTAATTATTTTTGACATCTCTCTAAAAGCTGAGGACTATTTTATAAATAAAATAACCAACAATAGTATTGCTCAATTCTGTACCAAATTAAGTTTAAGAAGTTTGTACATAATAAATAATGTTATGATTTTAAAATGTTCCATTACATTATGTTAATAAGTCTTAATAGGCATGGATCATCACACACAGTTGTTAGCTTTATTGTTAATCAGATCTTTCTCATTAACACACTGTAGTTAAGAATGAAGTGCCCTGAAACTGACTGTGTAATGTTAAATGTAATTTCTGAAACTACCATATTATGCTGTTATAAGTACCTTAGAATTGCTTATTTAATGAAATATTCAGCCCGTGAAATAAATCCTTTACTTTCTACCATTAACTTCACAAAATGTTTTAAGGACAAATACAAGCACACTGTCCCTTCAGGAGAAGGTTGAAGTTATTAGAGGTTTGAGAGATCCTGATCAGCAAATGCCAAATCTAAACTTGTCACAACTGTACTTATAATAGCTGAACTTTCCACCTCCCCGTGAGTGGCCTGTCTTGTCACACTTATTCTACCTGACCTATTTTCCAGCTCTGCACTTAAACATGTTAAAAAAAAAANTACTTTCTACCATTAACTTCACAAAATGTTTTAAGGACAAATACAAGCACACTGTCCCTTCAGGAGAAGGTTGAAGTTATTAGAGGTTTGAGAGATCCTGATCAGCAAATGCCAAATCTAAACTTGTCACAACTGTACTTATAATAGCTGAACTTTCCACCTCCCCGTGAGTGGCCTGTCTTGTCACACTTATTCTACCTGACCTATTTTCCAGCTCTGCACTTAAACATGTTAAAAAAAAATACTGCATCTCTTGAATGAGGAGAGAAAGAGTTTTCTTAATGCTGAATCAACAAAAACACAGTCTGTGGCTGGGGACCTCTGCCTCCTGCTTCCCTCAAGAGATTTTTCTTGTGGAGCCCTGGACTCTTTCCACCTGCATCATTCACTGGCTGGGGAGCTTCATAATGAGGTGAAGATGTGAGGACCTCATGGCACCTCACTGAACTGATGTATGAATTGGAGGCAAAGAAAATATGAAATGTGGAATAGTGTGCTACAGGTGCTTAGTAAAAGTGTTCACCCTGCTGCAATTTCTACATTTGCAAAGTGCTTCAGAACACAGAGCTACTTAGCAGCAGCTAACATGAAGAGTCAGATCATGGGACAAAGGTCACTCCCACGATCCCTTGGGTGGTTTTTGGCATGGTTTGGGGGCAGTCTGGGCTGATGGCTCAACACCTGGAACACTGGTCTGGGAGGGAAGGGGCAGTCCAGCTGTGTGAGCATCAGCCATCCCATCCAGGGGCAGGTGCTGGCCTTTTCTCACTTAGTGCAAACATAGTCACAGAGATACTTAAGGATCAGGATGCTTAAGGATAGCAGCATCTTGTGCATCTATTTATGTGTCTGCCTATGGCAGTGATAAATATGGTTTTAGAGCCACTAACAAATTTCTTTGTTCTTCCCTCGCTCATGGATAGACACTCAGGCAGGAAATTGTACCAAGTGTACCCATTCTCTGGCACTGGGCCCAACTGCCCCATCTCCTACAAATAATCTATTTTATCATATCAAATGGATTGGCTGAATCCAAAATGCCTACTGGAAATGGTCTTTGGTCCATGAAAGCTTCTAAATTGGGCTTTGGGATTTTTTTCAGGGAATACTACCTGGCACAGAACCTAACTGTGCTAGGGACCATCAGCAGCGCTGACAATCAAGCTCTCTTGTCTGGAAATTACCCTGGCACTATTTAACTCATTAGAATAGATGTTGTCTAAAATCTTCCCAGTTAGTCCTTGGTGCCACATAATTTATAATATCACACTAAGGAATAAATCATAGTGTTAAAGTGAAGAAGAAAAAGGTTATAATTTCAGCTTTACATGTCAAAAAGCTAAAGCCCATAGGACTAAATCCTCAGAACTTGTTGGGAATTATGCTTATAAGCAGGCAAGACTATAAATGCCTATTGAGATTCACACCAAGAAAACCC
>WBNQ01027360.1:0-28309 GCA_013401375.1 Spizella passerina
TACATTTAACCTGAAGCTGTAGAAAAGACTCCCAAAATTATTTAATAGCACTAAGATTAAAAGTGTGTAGTTAGTTTAAGGTGTGTAATATCACAAAGTAGCAAAGAGTTTTAGAATATAAAAATAAATACGACTCAAGGTAGCAGTTTTAGAGCGAAAGCAAGTTGTTCTTCACCTTCTTCCTCCTTCTTCTTCATGAGCTTAAGTAGTATGTTATAATTATACAGAAAAGTCTGCATTGCAAGCTTCAAAAGATCAGTTATTAAGTTAGAAAATTATCTGTGTCATTTCTTAATTAGATAGTTTAGTCTTAAAAGACCTTGTAACAAAAGATAGTTAACCATTTTGTGCCTTACTAATAAAAAGCTACCAAACTCATAGTTGTCAGACTGTTTCACTGATAAATAATGAACACCTATACCTAAACATAAAATACTGTCTCAAGTGCCTTCAATCCCAACCTTCATACAAACAAAAAATAACAGGTCTGGGCTTCATATAAGGGAATAATAAGCTCTCTTCACAGAGCAGGGAGACAATTCCTTCTCTAGGTGGGGACCAAGGACAAATGATCCAAATCTAAGGCCCAAGAGCACAAACAACATGGGCTGAAGAGAGAAAAACAAGAAGGACGGGATTCATAACCTAAAGCTGGAATTGGATGATGAACTTCAAGATGCAATTGGAGCAGAACCTATCAAAGTGAGAGACCCCGTACCCAGTCGTGCATTTTGGGGCCATTTTGGTTCATCTTGGGTGCAGCCCTGGTTGGGCTCTTGTGTTGCCCAAGGTGGATCCATGGAGGAGATCCTTTTAATAAATCCCAGCTTTATTCTTGAACTCTGCCCAGCCTCTGTTATAGCTCAGCCCTCACAAGGCATCACTGCTAGGCCTCACTTAACCACCCAAAATAAATCAAGCACCTACTCACCAGAATTTTGGTAGTGTAAGCACTGTTGATAGCGATTGCATTGACCAGCAGCTCCATGGTTTTGGCAGGGATGGAGTCGGGGTCGGGGATCTCCTTGTAGTGGACGTCGCCCACGTAGGCCTGCACCACGGTCATGCGGTTGGTGGTCAGCGTGCCCGTCTTGTCCGAGCAGATGGCCGTGGCATTGCCCATGGTCTCGCAGGCGTCCAGGTGCCGCACCAGGTTGTTGTCCCTCATCATTTTCTGAGGGGAAAACCCACCAAAAGCCAAGTAAGGAACCCTTCGATGTCGGCTTTGACAGGATTTTAGTCATAAAAAGCAACACACCACACAGTTAGTCTTGCTGGTGAGAACGTTCCCTAAAGCAGAGCTTTGGTGAAGGCCAATAACCCTAAATCCCACTGGCATACAACCAAGTTGTGCCTTTCCCTGAGGTAATTTTGCCTTTCCCTGAGGTAATTTTGCCTTTCTCTGAGGTAATTTTGCCTTTGATAGCCTAAAAGAGTTGCAGCATTTTCCTGCAGTAGGTTTGCATTTTAAGGAATAGCTGGAACAGGTTGTTATCCCTCATCATTTTCTGAGGGGAAAACCCATCAAAAACCCAAGTAAGAAAACCTTCCATGCTGCCTTTTGAGGTTTTTAGTCATAAAAAGCAAAACAGCCCACAGTTTGTCCTGCTAGTGAGAACTTGAAGTTCCCTAAAGCAGAGCTTTGGTGAGGGCCAATACCCTCAAATCCCATTTACAGACGACCAAGCTGTGCTATCCCTGGGGTAATTTTGCCTTTGATAACCTAAACGAGTTGCATAATTTTCCTGCAGTAGGTTTGCATTTTAAGGAACACCTAGAACAGTAAAGATGAGCTGAAGGAACCAGAGATAACAGCATTTTTTAAACATTATTGTTATAGCAAACATTTTTCTTACTGCTTGGAATGCCAGGATGTTATCTGGCATTCCACAGATGGACCACACATTTTGGGGGAAATGCAAAAGAGAAAGGGTGTCAGAGGAAGGACATCAGGACAATGAGAAAGCATTCTCAAAGCAGCTGCATTCTTCATTAGCAAAGCCCCATATTCGAGCCTTGCTCCTTTTTTAAATAATTGTGGTATTTGGCTGCACAGATGCCAAGAGATTCCTTCCTAAACTTCCTAAGTTAATTTGTTTACATGCTAAATGGAAATCAACTTTACACCATCTTCATCTAAGATTCCTTGAATGTTTAAATCATCTAATTAAATTGCTCAAGTAATCCTGAAGTCCAGGATGCTAATCCTCTTTAATTTCCTAATAGAACCATTTACATTGACTTCAAAGAACTGCAACTGCATTTAAGTACATGAAAGCTTCAGTGAAACTCTTAATTTCTTTGAGAAGCTCCAATTTCTCTGAGAAGTGTTCCTGAAGATTTCAAATCCTTGTCAAAACTTTGTATAGTTGCACAAGAAAATCTGAATACAAAATTATTCTATATCAAAAGACTGGACTATTTTCAGAGTACATTCTGCTCAATAAATTCCTGGTTCCTTGCAAATTAAGTAGGTATTTCTACTGCTTGATATTCCTGCACTGTGCAGTTTTAAGGAGATGTGCTGAAAGATGTATTGGCATTTTTGTTAGAAATACTTTCAATATAAGTGTTCTTTAAAGCAATTTCATGAACATTTTGAGCACATCATTTTCATACCATTTTTCATCCCATCTGATAAAACCTGGGGACCAACTCAGTGGTGAGCTCAAGCAAACAGCACTTTTCTCCCTGGATTATTTTGAATGTCTCTTACCTTTACAGAATAAGCCAGAGAAATAGTGACAGCAAGTGGGAGTCCCTCAGGAACAGCAACCACGAGCACAGTAACACCAATAATGAAGAATTTAACAAAATACTGAACGTAGACAGGAGTGCACTCAGGCAACCACTGCTTCTTGTTGACCACAAAGGTGTCAATGGCAAAATACAGTACCAAGATGATGACAGTGATGGCAGACATCACCAGACCTGGGAAGAGAAATCACCAGTTACCATAAACCCAAACAGCACTGAGAACACAAGCAATTAGAAATTGGGATTTGATAGGAAATCATTTCTTTCTTTGTGACATTTTTCACCAGTAGCAATAACAACGATAAACCATACAATGAAGAAAAATTATTGCCATAATATATTTACAGTGCACAAGGAATTCCAGGGAATTCATTTTCAAGCACTTACTGCTGCCTTTACAACTTCCCAGGCAGTGCAGGAGTTCTTCTGTCACTTAAGTTAAGCTTATTCAATTTAGCACATTACTTTGCCTGGCACAACATTTATCTGTCCTTTTAACCCCCACCTTTTACAAATTATTTGTCTATCCATATTTAAGCACCTTTCTTCTAAGTAAGTATATCTTTAGACGCTTGAGCAAAGGAGCCTCCCATGTTGCTGTATAAAATACTGTAGAAAAGTCCTACAGATGAGTCTGGGTGAATATAAAGAGGCAAAAATGCAGAATTATCCACAGGACAGTTTTTCACTGGGTTTCTTTAAAATGTGACTAGTACTGGTGTTTCCAAGGTGTCTCTTTTCAAGGGAACATCTGCAGAGTGTGTATTTTTATGAGCAGTGGTTCCAAAGAGACAGAGCCACCAACAAATATTTCACAGAATTGACAAAATGTCCCAAGCATTCCATCCACTCTTCCAGCTGCTGGGATAGCACTCCTGTCCCACAGTTTTGTCCCTGGGTTTGAGTATACAAATAAAAATTTCCACTATATCCTCAGCTTTGCCTTGCTCTGACAGCCCTGTTTGGCAGGTTTGTGTGAAGGAATTAAGCTTGCATTTTGGAATAAATTAATTTCTCCCTAATGAGATCATAGAGTAGAAAGAGAATGCTGTGAATTTCATGTCTTGACTGCAGTTTTTAAAAAATTGGTAAAGCTGAAGGATGCTAAGGTTGACAGGAAACAGATGAGTCAGGAAGATCATTCTGTGCCAGAGGATAAAGGAAAATCTATTAAAATATTGCACAGGCAAATACTCCTGACAACACAAGACATCCCCATAGGCTGCTCAACACCAAAGAAAAACCAAATGAGGCAATGATAATTAATTTAATTCCTGTTCCTTGCCACATTCTGGCCAGAAATCCCTACACAATTACTTCAAGAGTGATGTTCACGTGTCAGAGCAGAAGTCAAGGCAATGCAGAAAGTTATTTAATCCAAGGAATTCATCATCAGGGGGAACAAAGGAGAGCAGCTGGAGGAATATGAACTGGGGCAAGGCATGAAATTGGATATCAGGGATGATAATCCTGGATTTGGTCACACTCTGCTCAGGCAAAGGGAATTGGCATCAAGGGGTTATGTTGATCAACTCCTGTGATGAACTCACAGGGGGCTGGGAAGGGGAAAATCCAAACTGGGGGAGAAGGCTGAGGGAGATGGAGCAGAAGTAAAGGGATCTGGGAGGGCCTCCACCAAGGAGCTGAGATCAAAATCCCTTTAAGAAATTCAGAATCTCTTTATTACCACAAGAAAAGCAAACCTAAGGAACTTTAGGCCCTTATGGAAGGTTTCCACTCTCTGCCCACATGTTGGAGAAGTGCTGCTTCCAACCCCAGGGGCCAGATGGTTCTGGATACAGGAGTCCAGAGATGTGTCATGCTTGGGGAGAAGGCAGGAATGTGGATATTTGGGGAGAACAGAATGATTTCAGAATCCATGAGAGGGAAATACTGTGTGAGGGATATTTTGAGATGGTATTAGAGATTCTGAAACTGTGCATTCCCAAGTTCTGAGGGGAGAGGAAATTAAATACGCAATTACTGCACTTGGGAATATTAACTCTGAGAAAAGCTGCATTTCATTTTGATTCAAATATTCATTACAATCCAAGTTGCCCAAAGCTCCTTGACAGTCAAAGCTGATTTTTAGGAGAATAAAAGATCTCCAGCACCACATATTCTCCTTAGAACAGCTTTGTGATGACCCATTTCCAAATCTTGCAGTAAAAACAGGGCCTGTCCCTTTTCAGAACCATTTGCTTTGCAGCTCTTTGCCTCCTGTGACCCAGAGGGGTTTTGGTGTCACCCAGCCATACCTGCTTTGCCAATCTGCACTGCCAGCTTGGTCAGCTTTCCCTGCAGGACGGATTTTTCTTTCTTGTGCATGTTGGATTTCTTCTTGTCCTTGTCGTCTCCCTCTCCCCCTTCCGCGCTCTTCAGCGGCTGCATCTCCATGGCAGCAGCCCCGTCCTGCTGCTTGGCTGATAATGCAGAACAAAACTGTTACTCCAGAGCTTCATCCCTTCCTTTCCTCCGTGTTCATCCTCCCTGACCCAGCCAGCACCACAGGGGCTGCCTGGGACAGTCTGTGCCAGGGACACCCTCGGCTCCCTGGAGAGCCAGCAGGGCTCTGCAGGACACAGCTGTGCCAGCACATCCCTCAGGACACGTGGGCATTTGGGCTGGATGGGGCTTATCCCTCATTTTGACCCCCACCCATGATGCTCTGGGCCATACACATATATGTCACTGAATGTCTTGCAGGTGACTTGGCAGGTGACAGCACCAGCACTGCAGCATTCCCTGCAACAGCAGAGCTCCACATTCCTCTGGAGTTTGGGATGCCTCTTAGAATGCACTGCATATTCCCAATGCAAATATTTTGAGGTTGCACAGGTCACCCCTGTGTCACCTCTCTGGGCTGCAGGGGCACCTCAGTGACCAGGGGACCACACTTTGCCATCCACCCTTCCAGAAAATCCCTCAGTTATAAAGTTTCCTCAGCATTCCGTGATCAAGGTACTCAGCCCTCGGGTCTGATGATGGATCACCATTCCCCCACAAAACCCACAGAGTTTCAGGGCTGATCCCTCCTTTCCTGATAGAATGCCAGCAGAAGGAAACTTTATTTTTACCTGTTTCTGAAAAGCAATGACATTGCAGTGGATATATGTGCATGTTTCTGATTTGTACTGAGCACAAGAAATAAAATAGGATGAGATGAAACAGCTTTGCTTTCGTGAAGAGATTGTACAAGACCGTGCTTATTTGACCTGGAAATCTAATTTATCTACCTAGCCTGAATGCTTATTATTTAATAGCATTTTATTTGGTACTTTTGTACCATGAACCACAGAGTTTCTCTATCCAGTTTCTGAGCCATCACCTTTGCAATGTTCAATATTATCTGAGAAGAGAAAATTGTCATTTAATTTGGTATAACCCAAAGAGCTCTTGATAGCTGTGTCTTATAATAAAAAGGGAACCATAACTTTGCTTCAGAGAAAGCAAAATATTGATTCCAATTTCTTCCTGACATTGTATATTAAATAAGAAACACCTAGGACTCTCAATCTTCCTGTTGTTTATCCTCATAAAAGGCTTTTACACTGCTAGATAACACCTTGGCTTTAAGGTTTCCTCTTTTATTGCTTTGCCTTTCCCCTGCAAATGAAGAGATGTCCAGACAATGCCATCAGACACCAGAGATGATGAGACATAAAAAACTGGGCTGGAAAATCACTAACAACACATAGGATACACAACTTGCACAGGAACAATTAATTCAAATGAGCTTTGTGAGATGAAAGCAACATCTATAAATGGTCCCTTTAAAATGCTCCTCTCCTAAACCTCTGCAGCTTGTGGGAGTTACAATCTCTTGGGCTGGGGTTGGGTGTTTGGGGTTTTTTTGGACATTCTGAACAATTAGGGCCAGTTTCACACACAGGCACAGACCACAGGTTCTCACTGTACTTTGGGACAGGGTTGAACTACATGCTAACAATACAATCCACAACCTCCTGAATAGCAAAGAAGATTACCTTTGTTCTGGTTGTTCTCCATATTCCCATCCTGCATCTTGCCTAAATGATGAAAAATTCCAACAGACAACAGACAGTAAACAACCTTCAGCCGAGACAGAACATGAAAATGGGGATTTATAAAAATGGGAGACAAAACCACGAGCACCTGGGCACCATCCCCTGCCCTCACCTGCACTCACAGAGGGGCCAAGGAATTCCAGCCAAGCTCAGGACTGGAATACCTTAAATGCTGAATGTCAGCGTGTATTTTTGAGGAATCTGCATCAATTCAGAGGGGGAAACTAATAAAGTGGTTCTGGTGGAAAGAAGAATTGGAATAATATTCCTGAGCTGATGTTTCACAGGGCTGAGAATTAAAAATTCTGGCACACACCAGTATAGAGTTTGGCTTTCCTATTGTATTCCAGAATTAAATTAATCATGTTACTAAATTGAAAAAAATAGAAACAATGGTGTTAATAAAGCCAAATGAATAAATAAAAAATGTAAATCAGATAGGATTTTTAAATTATGTCTTCCTCACTTGGTTGTACTAATTAGCAAATTTCTCCTGGAAATACAAGTGCCAGGTGACCTAAATTCAGATTTATCCTGAACACAGATTTACCATGTGCCTCTTTAATTTCCAGCTTGACATTTTATCCACCAACAGTTTTACCCCAGCAAAGTCCTTATTCCCTTGTGCCTTTTTCAAGTGGAAATGTCATTTGAAAGTGTGCATGAGATAAAAATGGCAAAAATGTACAAATCAGATACAAAACTTTGGTATTCAGAATTACAGCTAAATATTTTCAAATGGATTTAAAATTTCTTGGTGGGATCCCTTTTGAAGTTTTCACAGTAATTATATGAATTTATGGAAAAGGCTACAATAAAAATTATCTCAGAATGAATGACCATGTCTTTTGGTAGTTATGTAAAATGCACAATAAAAAATGTTGCTAAGGAAAATCAGGTCAAAATACCATTACAGGATTGTTGACACATTCTAATAAGAAATGTACCATCAGAATTTATTAAAAAATGTGCCAGCAGGTACATCTTGTTCTTCTGACTGCTATGTGGATTAATTTTTTCACTCGGCTGTGAATAAATCATATCAAAATGGAAAAGCCGAGATGCATCTCTTGCATGTTGGTCTTTGCACTAAGTGGGAGAGCAAAAGTGACCAAGTCAGTGTTATAATTGTCAAAAATAGGCCCCAGTGCCACCCTGGGAAATTCCAAAGCCCAGAAGCAGAGCCAGGGAAAAAACATCTCATGTCCTAAAATCATTTCAGAGCTCAAGTGAATTACTGCAATGAACCACTGACCATCAGCTGCATGTCTGCATTTCTAATTCTATTCCTACCCCAGCAATAACAGGACTTTTAAAAATTCAGAATCCACCTTCCTGAGCTTTACATTTTGCACAAGAGGGATCCATGAACCTGAGCAAACCAAGCTCCTTTCCACAGTGAAATTCCCTATAAAACCTTGGCCTGGGGGCAGAGTTGGACTCAGTACCTGCCTGGTGGCTGTTTTTCTTAGAAGGGCTTTTAATAAAGTTACTGGAAGACACAAAATATCTCTGGAGATTTGGATTTCTGGCTGGAGCATAAAGCCTGCCCTAAGAACTGGAAGGCATTAATTTAGAGCAGGCAGTCTGCTCCATTTCCTGCTCTGGAGATCCTTTTTGCAGAGTTCAGTTCCAAACCTTGGAGTGGCAAAAAAAAATGGAGCAATATTCAACTTTCAAAATGATAAAAATCACCAGCAAAACCCAAATATGACTGTCCCAACTGGCGGGCACATCACAGAGATGTTTTTTAAAATTAAAACATGTACTCTTAGGACATATATTTGCTATTTGATAGCATAATTATCATAATAAATTACACCAACAATTGACTGGCTACCTGAAAATAGCAGTACACAAAATAAACAATCATTAACAACATTTTAAAATCAGGTATTTTAAAAATACATTCTTAATATTCTTAATATGCTGCATTCAGGTTATTGAGTGGGGGAAGTCATCAGAGGTAGTTACAGTTCAGTTATTTAGACAGAGCAACGAAGAGAAGTTAATTTGGGTAATGAAGATAAAGAAAAGGAAGCTGTAAACTATTTATATCCTCCTGTGCCAAATAATTTTAAGGCTGCACTTTGGTATAAAATATGAACAAGGAAATTCAGGCAGAAAGAAAGGTGATAGAATCACCACTGCTGAGAGATCCTTCCTCCTTCCAGGTACAAATACTCCCTCATCCTTCTCTCCTTGGTGCATTATTTAGGATTGTCAAAAGGAGGAGTATTTTTTAATATTTTGATAGCATCATGTGAAATAATAATTTAAAAACACAATTTTTTTTACATAATTCTGAAAATATTTTCTTCTTTTCTGTTTGGAATGATAAATAAAACAAATGTTGTTTGGGCTGGAGAAATCCATCTGAGTTTTTATCACTTTTCTAAGCAAAGATGAAAAAGTTTAGAATAGCATTTCTAACATCTGCATTATGCAGCTGATTTGAAAGTTCTGAATTTAAATATAGATATTTTTCACATGCTTTTGCCTCACTACAATTCTTGTATTTTGAAAAGGACTCATGGCACCTTTACTGACTAAATTCTTACTATAAAAGTCATGGATTTCACCAAACAAAATTCCCAAGAAAAGCCTCCCCTTTATCTGCTGCAGCCCTTGAGGAAGAGCCAGTGACACAGAATAACAAAGTCCTGTCACTATTTTAGAAGTTATTTCCCTCATTTGGAAATTATTTCTAAATTGGAAGAAGTGCTTGGAATCAAAGAAAATAATGGAATTATGTTCCAAGTGCTGAGAGGGAATCACTGTGTTAAACAGGAAATTTTAGATAATCCTTCTATACATTCAATAAATAACTTCACTTACAATTCAAAAATTTATTAAAATATAAACAAAAATGTATTTAAAATAGAAAAATAATATTTAAAAAAGAGCTTAGACTGCAAATTGCTTTGCAGGAGCAGAAGTAGCTCAGTACCTGCACTGGGATTAGCTGTAGATGTGAAATATTCCAGCAGAGATTTGTCTGAATCTGGTATGCCATTTCTATACCTTTTCTATATTTTTTAAACACACATTTAAGTAGCAAATTCTCCAGCTCACAAATGCCAAAGGAACCCCAACAACCCACCCTGGAAATCCTGATTTAGGAAGGTGGCAGTGCTCTACTGGAAGGAAATCAAATTTGGGGTAATTTGAGCTACTAGAAGGAAATCAAATTTGGGGTAAACATGCTGTAAACAGTGATTGCTGCTTCCCTGATTTTCATTTTTTCAAGTTACCTTTACTAAATATAATACTTTGGAATGAGATGAGTTTTCCTGAATTACTGAATTTCTGCAAAATTTTCTGCTCTGTTTATGGCCTTCACTTGCAACCTTTCAAAAACTGAACATATTGTCTATGGTTCTGACAATGAGATCAGCAACAATTCTCTATTTAGATCTCAGCTCCTAAAGTTCAACATTTATAAGAATTTATAAGAGTTCCTTTGGTACAGCACATAATACACAGGCTGGGTCACAAAGTAAACGCATTTATCACTACAGCCTTACAGGCTGACAACAAACTATTTCTCTTGTGTCAATTGTTTATTGACAATTAAGAATGAAAATCTTTTATCTGAAATGTAATTGGTTGATTTTTCAAGCAACAACATTTCCTGACCTTGCTACTTATAAAAGTATATAATTATTTATTCTTATTTTAAGATACTTTCTACATAAAGACTGTAGGTAAAATTCTTGTTTCCAGTCATACCTCAGGAAGAATTTTCAGACTTTAAAAAAATATTCATTTCATCCAAACCAAAGGAATATGCAGATGAATTTGGGGTCCTTGCTTTGTAACTTATCCTCTCTTTTCTTTCTCCCCTCCAAACCATATCTACATTTTCAGTATTTCACTTCAGTATAGCAAGATTTCATATATATGCAGTATTTAATTTCAGTATAGCATTCATCAGCAGTGCTAAAATTGAGAAATTACTGAGAAATTACCAGAAATCTGGCAGTGCCCTTTTCCCAGGTATTTCCAAAGCACTCAGACCTGTTTGCCTGAGTTCTCTGAGAGTTGAACTGGGGAAAGCCTCTCCTGCCCTTGTTGATCAAAGACCAGCAGAATTATTGACCTGCCCCATCTCAGAGGAACTAAAATCCAAAACATCCTTAACTGCACAAAAAAATACGCTCCACACTGCAAAGCTCTGAGGTTGTATCCCTCAGCTCCAGGATAAACACGGGCAGTAACTGTTGTTCCTGACTGGAGAGAGGATGATGGAAAATCACATCCCTAATTCCGACACTGATCTAATATCCCCTGGAACTCAATTTCCTCATTAAGCTCAGCATTAAGCCCAAACACAACAGGGATTTACCAGGCAGCCCCAGCTCCGAGCAGAGCCCAGGGCTCGTTCTGCACCTGCTGGGCACCAGCAAAGAGGGGCTGAACTCTGCTCCCATCCCTCCTCTGCAGCTGGCAGGGATTTTACACTCACCAAAGTGGAATTATCACAGAATCATCACAGAATGGTTTGGGTTGGAACCTTAAAGCCCATCCAGTGCCACGCCTGCCATGGCAGGGACACCTTCCACTGTCCCAGGCTGCTCCAAGCCCCAGTGTCCAACCTGGATTTGGACATTCCAGGGATCCAGGAGCAGCCACAGCTGCTCTGTGTCAGGACCTCAGCACCCTCACAGCAATGGAGAATAAAACACAATTCATTCCCTGGTTCTTTCCCTCTAGGGAATCTGGAACCAGGATGATGGAGGTCCCTGCCATGCAAGGAGATGTAGGGATTGTAAATCCTAGTTTTCCAGAATGGGTTTTTAATCTGGTTATATGTTTCTTTTAAATGTTTTGAAAATAGGCTTAAAGATTTCCTGTGTCACTGTTTCAAATAAGATCCTACAGCAGTAAATCCTGTTCCTTGTTTAGCACTTGATATTGCTGTCAGAAACTCTCATTTCACATGTGAAATGCAACCTGCATGGAAAACAACTTTTCACCAACGTGATGAAAAGTAGAATGACTTTACTCAGTATTTTTGGCTCTGCACAAGAAGAAAGGGTTGCTTGGCAAATAAAGGCTCATGCATCTGATTAGCAGCAAAATACAGCTGATGCCTACACTAATATTGACCCATTCAATCCAATTTAACACTGGAATTTCACTGTTAGGAGAGCCACTGAAATATCTGCGTGCTAACAAGCAGGGTCAGGAATCTGTCCTGGGACAGAGTCAAAACTGGCTGCAGGAATGGTTTGCTTTGGGTTTAGTTTACACAGGCAGGCTCAGGAGAAAGTCACTGAGGGCTCACACAAATATCCACAAAACTTCTCAGTCCCTCCTGAAAACAGCAAAAGTTGTTCCTAACACAGTGTTGGTTGAAATGGAGGCAGATCCCTGATCCCAGCCCTCTCTCAGAACAGTGTGAGAATTATGAGTGAAAAGGAGGAGAAGCAGAGAGAATCCCTTTCTCATGGTGCTCTTCTCCAGATCTATGCTGAATAATGAAACTTTATAATAAAACATCAGGTGAATCTGCCTGAAAGTTTTGAAACTGGCCTGACATAACTGCTTCTTTTAACTGCAGCTTGAATGGCAAATAAATCACGATTCCAAACTCTGCCTCTGCCAGGCTGAATTCTGGGGAATGAAGCTGCAGCATCCCTGTGGCCTCTCTGCCAAGCTCCTGCAGAGCGTGTGGAGCAGGATCTCTCAGAGTGCAGTCACACAAACACAACATCTGTGCAGGTCAGCGAGGGGAGAGGGAATTTGACACAGTCAGGAGAGAAATCCATCAAATCAGACAAGCTGGGGGTTGTGACGTACCATTGACTAAGCTGGCATTTGCATTATCAGTGGCATTTGCACCTGCTGCACCATCTGTGGCTCGAGGAGGGTGGGAGGAGGGATGGGAAGAATCTACTGAGCAATAATGGATAAAAAAAAAATAATAAATAAACAAAAAAGCACAACAACAAAACAGCAAATAATAAATAAATTAGAACAGCAACGCAAACGAATGCACGTGACAGAGCAAAAAGACTTTGTGGCTTTGTTTGCNATCCCAGCCCTCTCTCAGAACAGTGTGAGAATTATGAGTGAAAAGGAGGAGAAGCAGAGAGAATCCCTTTCTCATGGTGCTCTTCTCCAGATCTATGCTGAATAATGAAACTTTATAATAAAACATCAGGTGAATCTGCCTGAAAGTTTTGAAACTGGCCTGACATAACTGCTTCTTTTAACTGCAGCTTGAATGGCAAATAAATCACGATTCCAAACTCTGCCTCTGCCAGGCTGAATTCTGGGGAATGAAGCTGCAGCATCCCTGTGGCCTCTCTGCCAAGCTCCTGCAGAGCGTGTGGAGCAGGATCTCTCAGAGTGCAGTCACACAAACACAACATCTGTGCAGGTCAGCGAGGGGAGAGGGAATTTGACACAGTCAGGAGAGAAATCCATCAAATCAGACAAGCTGGGGGTTGTGACGTACCATTGACTAAGCTGGCATTTGCATTATCAGTGGCATTTGCACCTGCTGCACCATCTGTGGCTCGAGGAGGGTGGGAGGAGGGATGGGAAGAATCTACTGAGCAATAATGGATAAAAAAAAAATAATAAATAAACAAAAAAGCACAACAACAAAACAGCAAATAATAAATAAATTAGAACAGCAACGCAAACGAATGCACGTGACAGAGCAAAAAGACTTTGTGGCTTTGTTTGCTCCCAAAATCAAAGAGTTTGAAATTAATTAACACAAATTTCCAAAGCAATGTGGCATTGGGAAGGTGTCACAAAGTAAGCTGAAAACTCAAATAATAATAACAATAATAATAATTATAACAATAACAAAAGATAAATATGAAACACATTAAGCAAAGTTAAAGGAGCTGGTGAGAACTGGCTGTACACAGTCCTGTGTACATTGCTTTAGTCCTTTTCTGTCTTATTTGTTGTACTTTAATGTAATTTATGCATTTTAAAGTGGTTGAAATGTTTCCTTTGGAGTTAATTTACACAGTGCTTGTGTAGCTTTAAAATTTGCATTTAAAAATGCATTGTATCTACATCTGTACATACTTCTACATAGAACAGTGGTAAATATTTTATTTTTAAATAATTTTGCCCATTATGATTTATCATCACTGATGCATCCCAGTCTAACAGGGCTCAATCCCTGTCCTGCCATCACCCAGGTAAAATGCACATTGATCTGATTAGAAACATGGAATTTTCCTATATTTTATGTGGAAAAGACAAATATAGCCTTGAGGAGCATAATTTTTAAATCCAGAAAATGGACATGAGACATTTCCTGGTTTGTGAAGACATGAAAGAAGCATCAGAAAAGAAAACCTCTTCTTCTTTTCAGTTACTATCCACATATTAGAAAAAACTGGACAAGAAATTTTTCCTAACAGGAAATTGAAAAGCTTGAAGAAGGTTTTATCATTTTACAATGTTTTTTTACAGTGAAGTTCAATAAAATTAGTCTCTGCAAATAATAGCTAAAATTTATTTTGTTTTGTTTCTGGTGGTTAATCGCTCACAACAGAACCAAGTCCTCCCATGGATCCTGACTGAGACTTCAAACTGCTCCAGTCCTTGCCCCACAGGGATTATTTCATGCTGTACTGGGCTGGTACTGCAGAAGAATGGGCTGATTTTATTTACAAATGGCAAATTGGGAGAAGAAAATAAACAGCTCCCAGGATTTAAAAACACACCCTGTGCAACTGCATGGAGGAAAATTTCAATTGCAAATTTGATTACTGTGGTGGCAACGACTTAAACTGTTTTGGTGACTCGTGCTCGCTCTTTATTCCGTTTGGATCCCCACCCCAACCAGCACAGCGTGAGCTGCTAACAGCAAATCAAGTATTCCACGTGAAATACTTTGCAATTTACTTCTGGAGAACAGCTGATTATTCCAGCTGAACAGGAAGACTTGCAACACCAACAATGCCTGCTCACCAAAAGATTTGGCACCAGCAATCTTGTTGATTTGAAATCATTTTTTTAATTTCAACTTGACTGATTCGAAGATGATTATTTCAATCAGCAGTTCCCCCCCTGATTTGCATCATTGGATGGGGTAAATTCTTACTCTACCTGGAAGCTGCTGTTCCTCCTCCTGTTTAACACCTGCATGATGATTTTTAAAGTGTTAATGAACAATAAAAGCACACACCCACACAGACTGAAAGGGGCAGGGTTTCTGAGAACTGCAGGTTTATGTACCAGAGGTTTTCATTTGAGCTGGTGCCTCCATCTGCCACCAGCTCTGCCCAGGCACGAGCACAAAGCTGCATCAGAAAATGTGGAGGAATTCTCTACATTATGGATTATTTATATTTTAGGTGTCTATACAGAGCCATGTTCAATTAAATTCTGTGTATGCATCCAAATTCTAACACACCTCTGTAAGAATCTTCGGGTAAATCACAGCCACAATGTGGGGGAACCTCCCTGATTTCTCTTTTCCTGCCTTTCCAGGTTCTTCCCTGTGAAACCTGAAATAACCAGCAGTGTCCTGAGCAGAGCCCAGGGAGGCCAGCCCAGTTAAACCCAGCCCAGGGAGCTCTCAATCCCACAGGGCTGAAGCTGCTCCTCCTCTCCCCCAGACCTGAACGACAGCAAGAGCAAACTCCAAGGTGCTGCTCCAAACTGGTCTGGTATAAAAGAGTTTTGCTTTGTGAAGTTTCAGTCTTTTCTCCTTTTAATTCTCCTGGAGCACCCCCCCCCCCCATGCCTGGCAGCTATGGTGTATTTCTGTGCAGAAATGAAATGGTAAACATTTCATTTAGTAAAAAGGGATTTCCTCTAAGCAGCAGAGAGTCAAAGGCAGACAGTTGTTGAACATACTCAGAAATGGATATTGGAGGTCCTGAAAACCATTTGAATTTGGCCTTCCTATCTGCAGCTTCATATAAAATGATGGAAACAAAAAAAAAAAGGTGGAATCATATTGCCTGAGAGATAGCAAATAAAATGCTCGGTAAAGCTTTAACTGCATTTTTTAAATTAATAGTGAGCACCACTAGAAAGAGCAAAATGTCTGAAAAACCTGTATTAATTGGCCCTTAATCATGTCTGAAAGACAACTATTCTTAGGACAGACTTGGAATGAAATTGTGGAAGCAGAACAATTTACAAGACTGCATGAAGAAAAACTGGCAAGGACAGACATTAAATCATGTTTCTGCTTAGTGTGCAGCCCATAAATTAGCAAATGCTTATGACATCACACTGTAATAAGGTGAAAAGCCCAAAGAGGCTTCTTGATTTCATTAACTGATGCAGGACATGAAAGTAAAACTGTCTGCTAACGTTTACTGCTGCATTCTTGGCTTTTACTATTCTTAGCTCGACCTTTACACCTGAAGAAATTAAAATGCCTCTCAAGTCAGCCACTGACATTAAACAACCAGGCTAGCAAAGAGCCACAGCTTATCTTTATTTTAATCCTGAAGCTCCAAGACAGATGCTATTTCCATGGCCAAAGGGTTTCTTTCCTGGAGAAAAAATATTGAATTGATAGAAAAGCACAAAATTTTAGCGAACTGTAGGAGAGCATGGATTCATGTAGAGAAGCCACGGCAACTGGAGCATGCCCAGGTATCCCCTTGCATTTCAGTATGGACTGGGAGCCTGCAGTTTCACACTGGAAAAACATCTTGTTATCCAATGGATTTATTGGTTAACAGCTTCTGCTGTTTTTCTGTGTGACATGTGATGATAAAAATGTGTTATAAAAAAAAAAGCAGTTTGAAAAATCCCATGTATTTGTCAAGAGCGGAGGAGAGCTCTGGCTGCACAAAGCCCAGGAGCTTTCTCTGGAGCATCATGGTTATGGGAAATTTACCTTTCTTGTCTTTCTTCTCCTCCTCTTCTCCCCCAGCTCCCAGCAGAGTGAAGATGATGCCAGTCTGAGAATTCACCCCCACAGCAGTCACCAGCATCCGCCCAGAGCCTTCCATGACATGGGTGCCTGAAAAGAGGCAAGACAGGTTACAGAGAGCTACAATAAATGTAAAAAATTATGCAAGGCCTTTCTGAAGGCATTGAGAGAGATTTGCTACACTTTATAAACCTCTACTGAGGGGGATATAACCACATAACAAAAATAAACTCTCTTGTGCATTATTCTCAACTAAGAATTAATGCTTAAGCACAAACCTCAGGCTGCACATTCATCACCATAAGATTCTCTTTTTAAAAGAAATAGTGTCACCAACCAAGTTTATCTTCTGCAAGACAACAGTTTCAGCAAAACATCACAAATACACAAATTAGGTAAAAAAAAAAATAAAATAAATTCCATTCAAATCTAAAGATCAGAAAATATCTTTAAAAGCTAGCAGAGACTTGATTGGTTCAGCTGGAAAGGAAAAGCACTGCAACCTTCCTCAGAAATTTATCAGAGCCTCCTTTAGGATGTGTCACTATTTCCAAATACCTTTTAATTAAGAACTTGCTAATTGTATCCCTGTGTTTTGTTCTGAGGGAATCTTCTCCTGAATTGGATGACGAAAGTGGACAAAAATATCCTCCAAAAAGTGCCCTTGGCTCCTGGGCTCCCAGAGCAGCTTTGGCAGAAAAACAGGCGCCAAGCAGAGCTGAGGCTGGGCTCTGCACACCTGGAGAGGGCAGAGCAGGCAGAGGGGATGGGATGGGGTGTGGTGAGACCAGTTCTGGGTTTTTCTGGGTTTGGATGGAAGGCATTTGAACGATAGTTCATGTTTGGACTCAAGTGTTTATTATTTCTTTTCNAGAGCCATGTTCAATTAAATTCTGTGTATGCATCCAAATTCTAACACACCTCTGTAAGAATCTTCGGGTAAATCACAGCCACAATGTGGGGGAACCTCCCTGATTTCTCTTTTCCTGCCTTTCCAGGTTCTTCCCTGTGAAACCTGAAATAACCAGCAGTGTCCTGAGCAGAGCCCAGGGAGGCCAGCCCAGTTAAACCCAGCCCAGGGAGCTCTCAATCCCACAGGGCTGAAGCTGCTCCTCCTCTCCCCCAGACCTGAACGACAGCAAGAGCAAACTCCAAGGTGCTGCTCCAAACTGGTCTGGTATAAAAGAGTTTTGCTTTGTGAAGTTTCAGTCTTTTCTCCTTTTAATTCTCCTGGAGCACCCCCCCCCCCCATGCCTGGCAGCTATGGTGTATTTCTGTGCAGAAATGAAATGGTAAACATTTCATTTAGTAAAAAGGGATTTCCTCTAAGCAGCAGNTGACAAAAATCCCATGTATTTGTCAAGAGCGGAGGAGAGCTCTGGCTGCACAAAGCCCAGGAGCTTTCTCTGGAGCATCATGGTTATGGGAAATTTACCTTTCTTGTCTTTCTTCTCCTCCTCTTCTCCCCCAGCTCCCAGCAGAGTGAAGATGATGCCAGTCTGAGAATTCACCCCCACAGCAGTCACCAGCATCCGCCCAGAGCCTTCCATGACATGGGTGCCTGAAAAGAGGCAAGACAGGTTACAGAGAGCTACAATAAATGTAAAAAATTATGCAAGGCCTTTCTGAAGGCATTGAGAGATTTGCTACACTTTATAAACCTCTACTGAGGGGGATATAACACATAACAAAAATAAACTCTCTTGTGCATTATTCTCAACTAAGAATTAATGCTTAAGCACAAACCTCAGGCTGCACATTCATCACCATCAGATTCTCTTTTTAAAAGAAATAGTGTCACCAACCAAGTTTATCTTCTGCAAGACAACAGTTTCAGCAAAACATCACAAATACACAAATTAAGTAAAAAAAAATAAAATAAATTCCATTCAAATCTAAAGATCAGAAAATATCTTTAAAAGCTAGCAGAGACTTGATTGGTTCAGCTGGAAAGGAAAAGCACTGCAACCTTCCTCAGAAATTTATCAGAGCCTCCTTTAGGATGTGTCACTATTTCCAAATACCTTTTAATTAAGAACTTGCTAATTGTATCCCTGTGTTTTGTTCTGAGGGAATCTTCTCCTGAATTGGATGACGAAAGTGGACAAAAATATCCTCCAAAAAGTGCCCTTGGCTCCTGGGCTCCCAGAGCAGCTTTGGCAGAAAAACAGGCGCCAAGCAGAGCTGAGGCTGGGCTCTGCACACCTGGAGAGGGCAGAGCAGGCAGAGGGGATGGGATGGGGTGTGGTGAGACCAGTTCTGGGTTTTTCTGGGTTTGGATGGAAGGCATTTGAACGATAGTTCATGTTTGGACTCAAGTGTTTATTATTTCTTTTCAGTAAAACAGTCTCATTACTGTGAGTTCAGCACCTTTTCATTAGAAGACACAAAATGGCCACAATCTCTTGTTCCAAGCTCTTTAAAGACTAAACTATCCAATTAACAACTGACACCTGGATTATTTTCCCTTTTAACCCAATAATGATCCCAAAGACCCTGCAATGTGGACTTTTCTGCCCAATTACAAAATGCCACTCAAACCCATGGAGAAGGAGGAAGGAGAAGCACCGAGAAGAAACCGAGGATGACACCCTGTGCCCTCCATCTTGCTTCCATCCACAACATACTAAAAATCCCAAAATAAATTCCTCACCAAGTGATATAACTATACTACTCTCTATAATCTATTTCACACTTTTGTGGATTCTGGTCTATTCTGGAGTCTGGGAAACTTTCTCCATGAATGAGGGTCAAAGTCAGAGCTTCCCTGGGGGTCAGGGCACTCCAGAGCAGACAGAGAAATATTCCCTGTGTCCTGGGTTTCCATCATGGGAAATCTTACCTGACAGCAGCATTGGGTCTTTGTCCACGGATTTGCGGACCTGGTCGGACTCTCCAGTCAAGGAGCTCTCATCGATTTTGAGGTCATTGCCTTGAATAAATATCCCATCAGCAGGTAGAAGGTCACCTGTGGTCAGTACAGGGCAATGAAAAACCTCCATGAGATTGTTTTTATAATCACACTATGGTTTTGTTATAAAATCACAATTAATTGCATGAAAAGGTGAAATGAAAGGAGAAGGGAAGGAATTACTCCTGATTCTGTCCACGCGAGCCACAGCAATGCAGTCCAGCCAGGAAAGGCCTTTATTGCAAAAATGTTCTGCTTCATGCAATCCCAAAATTCAAATTTATCACATTTGCCTCACAATGGACATGTCCATCATGGGGGTTTGCCAGGGAAATGTTCCTCACATCACCTGAAGGTTTCTCCATCAGACTTCATAGGAATTAACAGCAGCTAATTAATAGCTGAGCTGCCCTTTCCCCTTCCCCCCTCAGGGAGCCCTTAGGTAAGTCCAGGAGAAACTGATGGCTGATGGAAAGGGGACATTGCTGGAATTATCAGCTCCCTCCAGAGCACACAGAGCTCCTGCAGGAGCCGTTCACTCCACTGGAGCACAGGGCTTTCCCTATAGCATGGAATCATCAGCCACCTCATCTGGGGGGTCAATCTGGATCTGAAGCAACTCATGAGGTGATCACAGAGGCCCAATTCCCTTCTACACAACATTTAAAAACACTTCCTCTTGCCCTTAACTGGACAGAAATAAAAATAAATTAATCTGAATAACGTAATCCTCCATGATAGAGAATTATCTTTGTATGTACAAATACAGAAAACGGGAAGGACAAATACAAAAAACTGGAAGGACAAACGCAGAAAACTGGAAGGAACTGGAAATCTGACCAGTCCTTGCCAGTGAAAGAAGTTTCCACCAATTGAATTGATTTCCTAGTGCAACTTTACAGCAGGTCTTCATGTTCTCCTTTTGCCCTGACAGCTCAGGTGTCACCCCAGCATGGCCAACACTGATTTTCTGTCCTATAACCCTGCCAGGGAAGTGTGTCCAGAAGGGCCAGCAGAGCAAGCCAAGGCTCCAAAGGCCGTGCACTCACCATATTTGACCTGTGCAATGTCCCCAACCACGATCTCTGCCACGGGGATCTGGATGACCTGTCCCCCTCGCACCACGGTGAACTTCTGCTCCTGCTCGATGCGGCTCTGCAGCCCCCGGAACTGCTTCTCCTTGCTCCAGTCGTTGAAGGCAGTGACCAGGACCACGCAGATGACAGACAGGAGGATGGCAGCACCTTCAATCCAGCCAGCTTCGGCCTCCCCCTCATCCTCAGCTCCTCCTGTTGCAGTACCACACCCTGCAGAGATGGTAAGGATCAGATTAGGGAAGGTCGGGTGTACCCGAAAAAAATGAAATTTGCTGTGATGTGACAAGGTGAGGGGATGGAGCTGCTTTTCCAAGCACTGCCTGCTGATGAAACGTGGCAGAATGGAGGAAAAGGACAAATAAAGGGATTTGTGAAAAAGACAAAGTAAATAAATCAACAGAAATTTTTGTCCTTTTAATTTTTCTTCTGAGCGACCCATCCTTGGTGAAACTGGACTAAACAAATGGAAGGAGAAAGCCCCAATTCTGTTTTGTGACAGAGGACTCAGAGCTTCACCTGAGCCACCAAAACCTGCAGGATAAGAATAAGAATAATACTGGAGAACAAGAATAATACTGAAGAATATGAATAATACTGAATAATACTGAAGAATTTGAATAATACTGAAGAATAGAATAATACTGAATAAGAATAATGCTAAAGTTGACAGGAAGGACTAAAACAATAAATGACATTAAATAATGCAAAGCAATGGCAATAAATTCACATTAACACCCTGCCAGATTAAATTAAACAATTTTAACACAATTTTTTTAAACAATTTTCAACACAATTTCTGAATGTTCAGAACTAAACACACTTATAGGGAGCACTCCTTAAAAGAATACTGGGGTCAACTGAGTCTCTCAGCATTTCAATTTAATAATGGATGTATTAAGGAACACTGAGTAAAAACAATTCCCTGATATTAATTCATCAGTCTTCCCTACAGAGAAATGCACTGGAATGCTTCTAGAACTTCAAGTACATTACTGCTGCCAAAAGCAAAACAGCATTAAGAGAACCACTCTGTTCTGAACTGTTAATTCTGAATTACTTTATATACATCTGCTAATTATTTATTTCAATTAAAATTTAAATGGATAATATTCACCAAAGGAAAGTGACATAGCTCTCCTTCTTGCTGGGAGAAATACTGGGCAGCCAAGGGCACATTCCAGAGCCACAATCCAGAGAAATCCCAGCTGGTGGGAGACAGGAGAACTCAGCCTGGCCAGCAGAGCCTCCTCTCCTCAGGGACCTAGGAAGAATTGTTCCCATTTTCCATGAAGAATGGGACCAGGCAGGAATTTGACATCACTTCTCCACCTCACCCAGGTACCAGGGGGTTCAGTAACTTCACTTCCACCTCTGACTGAAGTTTAATTTGGTTTATTCATCACCTCTCACTAGAGAGAATTAACAGCCAGGTTGATTTCTGTATTTAAATTACAAACTGGAGCATCATAATCCATTAACCAGCTGAGTAATTACTCTTGCATGTGAACAATAACAAAACCACCAAAAGTCAAAGGAAGAAAGATGAGCCTGAACAGCCACTAAGAGAGGAAGAAAATGAAAATAAAGGGAATTTTTAGCCAAGTTGTCTGTAGTTTACACTGAGTGTCTAAGGGCAAGGCAAAGGCTGCTCCCAAGGGCAGGGATGTCCTTCCACTGTTGGCCCACCTGAACCTTCAGCACAAGAACCTCACTAAAACCACTTCTACAGCACTCAGGGAAGAAATTAAGAAAATTTTTTAAGTTCAGTACCTTCAGCTGCTCATTGCCAGCCTCAAATGCAACTCAGAAACCAACCCTGCAACTTCCTCCTGCAGCACAATGGGGGTTTTGGGAAGGAATTATGAATTTTGTTCTGTTTCACCTTAATCATCTCAATTAGGCTGTGTTGGATGTTGAGACTCCTTTTCCAAATCAGCAGATTCACTTTTGTCTTGATTGTTTTAAATTAGTGCAAGTAATTCTGTTTCAGCAGATGTAACACCAGAATTCACTCTCCTTTTTTCCATTAGATATGACTTAGAATTAAATATGATGAATATTCTGGTTTTTTAACAGGAAAACTCCTCTTCTATTTCTCACAAAGGAAACACGGCCTGGTTTAGCCACAGTCAAACACTGATTTTATTTCCTTTTCAGATGGTTGAAATTTAGCCAAGCTTGTACAACATTACAAAGGTCTGGTGCAGAGTAATATTTCCAAGACCCTTCAGTGTAAAAAGAAAAAACCACAAAGATTAAAAAAAAAAACCAAACATTGATTTAGAAAAATCAGGGAAAAAATAAATATATTCCTTTACTTGAGCAGTGAGGTTAATTTTGAGTTTGATCTCCATGTTGACACTAATGGTACCATAGAGCATGCAAATAATACAAAATATTATCATTAACATAAAAGGAATTACTTGCAGATACCTTGTAGATTAAGCACAATCAAATAAAATAATTCATTTTTCAGCTGAAAAATTTGTTTTATTCCAGCTGAAAAAAAATTGTTTGTAACAATGGAAGAAAATCTGAAGGAAACAGATTGAACTTAGATCAAGCTCTTGGAAAGTGTCCCTAAATCTGACAAGCTTCCACACTGAATAAAAAATTGTTTATGACTTAAAATCATGAGACAATCATCCACAACCCAATGAAAACAACAAACTTGTAAATGCATTTAATTTTCTTTTCTGTTCCTTTCATCTGACAATGATAAATTTGGGAGGAGCAGAGGTGGTTGAAGGGAGGAGGGAATTTTAGGAGTAGAGGAATTAACTGCCAGACCTCATCAAAACCTGAATCCTTTGAGAGGATGGAGGAAATTCTGAGTTGATTTTTGAATTGTTAATTGTTGAGATTCAATGTGGCCTCTCTCAAACCCCAGGGCCCAGGTGAGAAGTCAATCAGACCACCAGAATTTCCCCAAATTTTGCTTTTGCATTTTACACTCCACAGAAAGGAGATGGGATAAAAGTGCTACATTAACGAATGCAAAATGTTCTTTTTTAGGAATAAACTCTAGCAAAAAACTGCCTGCTTCTTACAAGAGCAAAATTTCTGAGCAGATTTTTTTCAAAAATATGAAAAGCAAGATTTTAAAATGCAACCTCTGCCCTTTACAACATGACCTATCTGTCAGGGAACATTTACTTGAATTATGTAGTGTTCTTGCTTCCAAACTGTTTTGGAGGTGTTTCTTTTGATAGGAAAAAAAAAAATAAAGGAAACCTGCATCTCCATTGGTTTGAGTCTGTCTGATGTTTTCTTATATACTTGCAGAAAAATAACTGGGTTTTTTAATATTTTTTTCTGTTGTTATGGTTTTCTAGAAATTATAGAAAGACTTACATGAATTTACAGAAAGAAACTTTATGTTTTTATAGAGGAAAAAGACACAAACATCTTAACTCTATATTTAGATTATCTGTCCCTATAGCAGTGTAAACTGACCCAGTGTTGACCTTATACATAAGGAGAAAATAAGAAATACTAATAAAATACATCATATTAATACATCTAAATAACAAAATTGAATTTAAAGCACCTAATATTTATTTTAAGTGTTCATATAAGCTTGAAAAATTCATGTTGAGGTACAAGATTGGTGTTCTGCTTTCACAGAGAGCACATGGCCCTCAATGCTTCCCAGAAATCTGCCTGAGCTTTTATTGAAATGCACGGAGTGAAAAGCAACACAAAAAAGTTGTTAACATGCAGATGTGATTTATGGTAGGGTTTCATTCCAAGACAGCAAATTGTGATGTTCTCATCTTAAATTCTCTTTAGCAGAGGCTCTATCTGTCAGAAAACCCAAATGCAGAGAGGTAAAAAAGTTTAAAACATGGAGCTCTTTTCTCCCACAATTCTGAAAGTGTGCCCTGGCCAAAATCTGACCCTCACAGCACAGAAAATGTGCAGGGATTGAAACTGAGATGCTGAAAACCTGCAAGTCAAGGCTTTAAAGGGCTGAGACTCCTTTGGCACAAAAAAAGCAGATGGAACCCTAAAATGGATCAATTTATCCCAAAAGGTGAGCTGGAGCTCCCCAGGAGAGGGAGAACCTGGCAGCACAGCCTCAAAGAAGGCTCAGAAACACAAAAAGGGACCAAGGGGACTCTTGTGCCCATAAAATATCTGAAAGGACATTTCCAGAACCTTGTGGAAGGAGAACAGAACTTAAAAAAGCTCAAAACTGGGCCAGAAATAGATCAGCAAAGCTGATGGAAAAGTGTTCTACAGAGGGGAGATGAAAGGAAGGAAAAATCCAAAGGAAAGGAAAGAATAGGGAAGAGAAAGAATGGAAAAGAAAGAATAGAAAAGGAAGAATAGGGAACCCATCACAGGCAGGGAGCCCAGCTGAGGCGGCAGCAGGTGGATCTTCATCTCTGCAAGGATTGGAGGGCTCCAAACCTGCTCAGAATTTCCATTCTCAGCCCAACTGAGATGGCAGCAGGTGGATTTCCATCTCTGCAGGGACTGCAAGGCTCCAAACCTGCCCAGAATCCTGGAGGGTTGAGCAAACACCCAGATACTCACCTGGGCTGCACTTCATCTCAAGAAAATTCAAAATTGGCCTGAGAAACCTCCTCTGCATTAATAGGATTTAATTATATGGAAGAGTTTAGAAGGAAAAAAAAATTTAAAAAATAAAAAGGAAGAAAGACATAGGCTATTAAAGGGAAAGTTAGAAAAAATTTGAATGTGCTTGTGGTGAAAAGGGGAAGAAGGAGAGGAGGAGGCAGAGGGAGAACCTGGCAGCACAGCCTCAAAGAAGGCTCAGAAACACAAAAAGGGACCAAGGGGACTCTTGTGCCCATAAAATATCTGAAAGGACATTTCCAGAACCTTGTGGAAGGAGAACAGAACTTAAAAAAGCTCAAAACTGGGCCAGAAATAGATCAGCAAAGCTGATGGAAAAGTGTTCTACAGAGGGGAGATGAAAGGAAGGAAAAATCCAAAGGAAAGGAAAGAATAGGGAAGAGAAAGAATGGAAAAGAAAGAATAGAAAAGGAAGAATAGGGAACCCATCACAGGCAGGGAGCCCAGCTGAGGCGGCAGCAGGTGGATCTTCATCTCTGCAAGGATTGGAGGGCTCCAAACCTGCTCAGAATTTCCATTCTCAGCCCAACTGAGATGGCAGCAGGTGGATTTCCATCTCTGCAGGGACTGCAAGGCTCCAAACCTGCCCAGGAGCCTGGAGGGTTGAGCAAACACCCAGATACTCACCTGGGCTGCACTTCATCTCAAGAAAATTCAAAATTGGCCTGAGAAACCTCCTCTGCATTAATAGGATTTAATTATATGGAAGAGTTTAGAAGGAAAAAAAAATTTAAAAAATAAAAAGGAAGAAAGACATAGGCTATTAAAGGGAAAGTTAGAAAAAATTTGAATGTGCTTGTGGTGAAAAGGGGAAGAAGGAGAGGAGGAGGCACAAAAACAGGTTAAAGCACTTCAGGAACAGTGAGCAAGAGGCAGCACGAGGTAATAATCTTCTTGCTGTTATTAATAATTTCAATTTAGTGAAAGCTAGCAAGCAAGAAAGGGAATGAATAGAAGTCCACAAAAAGCCAGACAGCATCACCTGACAGCTTGGCAGGCTCATGTCCTGTTGGATCTGGAGTGCTTTTACACCATTTCAATGTACATTTCTCCTGACATCACCCAAATCTGGGCACATACAGGAGGAGGCACACGGGCTCAGTGCAGCTAAAAAGAAATATCTGCTTAAAATTTCCAACAGCTATCAGGAGATTCTTTAAGCTGCTTTGAATAACATAATGATTATAATTACAAACTATACAATCCTGAGCTGCAGCACAGTAATTTTTAAATCAGAAAAAGTACATTTTTAAAAATCTGGGAACATCTGTATTCCTAAATCCCAACCTACAGCACATACCTCTCAGCTACTCATTTCAACCTACACACTGCTATTTTTAAGCTGAGAATACCTTGTGGCATTTAAATTCCCTAGGAAAATCTCCTCACACCCCCAGAGGTAATTTTTTTAGTCAGTCAAACTGGTTTTGTCACCAGAAAGACAACAGCTCCCCGATAAAAACTTTTTATTGAATCTCTTTCTCTCTAAAGACATTTTTTCCCTTGCTGTAGCTCCAGCACTGATGTTATTAAAGCAAATTGAGCAGCTCAAAGTTACAGCTTTGTCATCAGCTCTGCTTCCCAACAGCACCACTGATGATTCTAACTTCACAAATGTATTTAACTGTGTAAGAAAAGGAACAATAACCCAAAAATTATGTGATAAAACCCATAAATTGCCCCCCTTAACAAGGCTTTTCGAGCTGTAACAAACACTGCAGTGTTCATTTCTGCAGATTCCTCCTGGTGTCTTTTGCTCCACAAGGAGTGCCAGGAGTGATTGGCACCCCCATTCCTGCCCCAAATCCTCCTCGGCATGACGATGCATCAGCAGATATTGAATCACTCCCCACGAGGGCAGAGCAGCACAGGGCTGGCTCCGAGTCACAGCCCAGGCACAGGGGCAGAAATCTCTGCAATTTCACCCATTTCTGCCTTCCCCTCACTCCCCCCAAGGGTTCAGGCAGCCTGACAAACATTTCCAAGTGAGAGGAACGGTGGATTTCTCTTTCCAAACAAGCTGGTAGATAAAACAGCACTGGGAGAGAAAAGAAACAACGGGAAGGATTCCTTGATTGATGAATGGAAAAAGATATTTGCTTTTATAAATAAACTGTAGGTTTGCTGATAAATGAAATTAGACATTGAAAGATGAAAGAAACAATAGGGAAGAAAAACCCCTAAATTTTGTAAGAATTAACAATTAAAAGGGAGGGTTGTGCATTAGAAGGAAATGTTTGGTATCAGGTGTTTTGGGAAGTCTGAACCTCTCAAGGACCTCAGAAATGGGGAAACAGAGAAGGGAAATGTGGCTGGGAAATTGGGGTATAAATGATTGGGTTATACATTAGGGGGAAGGGAGGGTTATACATTAGAGGGGAATCTTTGGGATCAGGTGTTTTGGGAAGTCTGAACCTCTCAAGTACCTTAGAAATGGGGAAAAGGAGAGGGGAAATGAGTCTGGGAAATTGGGATAAAAAGGAAGCTGCATACTCCAAAAATGTGAGAGACCCCAGGGGATGCCCCATGGCCTCTCCCCTTTATTGGAATAAAGTAAAAGGACTCCTCTGTCTCCCTTTGGACATAAATCTCTGGTGTTTGTGGGTTAATTTTCCTAACACAAGCTACCTGCAGAATCAGTGTTCTCCAAACCCGCAGAAGGGATTTATGAGGGTGACAAAATTACCCCACAAACATCAGCATTCAGGGGGTTTAAACATTCACTAAAAGCCACTTTTGGACACGTCTTTGAACCCAATATGAGAATTCCTGGCTTTGTGATCCACCAGTTTGTTATGTAAGGGCTCCAGGGGGGCAGAGAGGGGGAAGCAAAGAGCTGCTGTCCCTGTGGGTTTGTTATGTAACTGCCGGCTCCAGAGCTTCCTATTAAATATTTACACTTTTTGGGCATCTATATGCAAGGGAGAAAAATCTGGGGGCCCTGTAATCATAGATAGATATAGATATCGATTATATTGATTATAGGTATAGATATAAAGATATAGATGATATAGAT
>WBNQ01027364.1:5309-15958 GCA_013401375.1 Spizella passerina
ATTTAACTCAGTGATGCAAAATATTTCCTTTAAATGCAGATCTAATTTCTTGCACTTTTTTATCTGATTTTTCATCTGATTTTTTTTTTAATATTGTCATTGCATTTTGCACTTTTATGGTACAATTCTCCTCAACTTTATCACCATCACCTGCATGTCTTGATGTACCACCTTCATTTCGGGAAAACGAAGCACAGCATATAATTTTGTTGATAGCACTCTATTACAGTCATTCCATTATTGAGAATGTTCTCAATTCTCTCTATTTTATTATTGTTGAAGGAAATAAAATAGAGGCATTCTCTAATCAGCTTTAGTTTCCAAGAAAACAGTATCTGCCAGTTATTCTGTTTCAGCAGTGGTGGGATAGCAAGGAAAGGTAAAGATAATACCAATATTATACTGATTTTTTCAGTTGCATGAGGCTCTGAGCAACCTGGTCTAGTGAAGGTGTCCCTGGCCTTGGCAGGGGCGTGGAACTGGATGATCTTTAAGGTCCTTCCAACCCAAACCTTTCCATAATTCCATGATTTACCAGCATGGCAGAGGCTCCACGAGGCACTGTCTGGAGCTGGCTCTCTTGTACACTGAGGTCTTGCATTGCTGAGACCTCTCTGGACAATTTCTCCATGGTACAAACCCAGAATGTTGTCACAGAGGCCGGACAAATTTATGCTGGGAGAGTGAATTTCCTCTCTTGAAATTCCTCTCCTCACATTTCCCTCTGCCCAAGGCTTTATCTCTTCTGCTCGTCTTGGGGAAGCCACAGGAATGAAATAAAAAAATGGGAGATGTTGTCAGGAGCAGGACTGGACTGTTAATCAGGAAAATAAATGAACCCATAAAACTCATATAACCTCACAGAATATAAAGCAAAATTGGCCTGGTGGTGACAGCTTAATTCTAACCACTCTCTGCCAAAGTTTTGCTCTGGGTATGAATACACAGGTTGTCCAAAAGAGCAGCAAATGCCCCTTCTTTGCTAATGCTGAGACACTTCTTTCAATGCACATAGTTCAAGATAAATCAGATGTTAAAGGAGATATTTATGATCTCCAGGACTCAATAAACTGCATTTACACTTACAGTACATTGGCTCTTTCGGGGCTGAAAAGACCATAAGACCTCATGTATAGTTGTATAAATAAATGAATATATGAAATTTAGTAACAGGAACTCTTCTGACTCATAGGAGTCTTTGGAAAAATCCCCCCTAATCTATTAATAATAAAGAATCTGTAATGCTAAAATTGCAAACCCCAGCACGTCCCCCTGTTCTTAGCATACCAGAGAGATTTTTTTTCTGGTAACAGTAGCATATTCAAGACAGCACAGGCTTGACACAAGCCTTGTTCAAATTCTGAAGCCGGATACCTGGAATTAAGAGCATTCCCGTGCAAGATATTGGATATTCAGCAAAATTCTGAGCTCGGTGTAAAAAGCAAATATTTTTAAATGAGATAAGTATGAAAGTGCCCAGTGCAATCAATCAGTGTAGAGCTCGCAGCCTTACTGGGACGGGTATCAAATTGTGTTCATTTTTTCCATGTCTTTCATAAGAAGGGTCATTCTTGTGTCCTTCATAAGGACATGGAACTGTTGGAAGCAGTCCCAAAAAGGGCCATGATGTTGATAAAGGGTTGATAAGGAGCACCTTCCCTATGGGGACAGGATGGGGGCTGCTCATCCTAAAGAGAAGGTTGTTTGTGGAGACCTCAGAACTTCCAGGGCTGGAAGGGGCTATAGGGAAGCTGGAAAGGGACAATTCATCAGGAACTGTGTGACAGGACAAGGGGAAATGGCTTCAAACTGGAAAAGGGGACATTTGGGTCACATATTGGAAGGAATTCCTCTGTGTGAGAGTGGGCAGGGGCTGGGATGGAAATTCCATCCCTGGATCCCTGGCAGTGCCCAAGGCCAGGTTGGACACTGGGGCTGGAGCAGCCTGGGACAGTGGGAGGTGTCCCTGCCATGGCAGGGGTGGAATTGGATAATTTTTAAGGTCCCTTCCAACCCAAACCATTCCATGATCCCAGAGTTCTTGCTGCATCTAAATTAGAAATTTAGAGTACAACAAACATGCATTGAAGTCACTAGGATTACATTTCAAGGCTTTTTTTTATAGGCACTGTCTTTGGGGATCTGAGATTTTGATTGTTCAGCACAATTCTGCTGATTCCTAAAGTCAGCTACACCCAACTAACCCAGCAGCATTTCTGCACCCCAAAAGGCCCTGCCTGTCACTCTTGCACTTAACTTTTACAGAAAACAGATTATTTCCTACTTTCTGCCTGGTCTCCATCCTGAGCACTGATGTGATCCTTCCTCATATTTCCAGGTTTCTAAACTGGACAAATTACACAACTGAAAATATGCATGTAGTATTTCATCAACCATTAAAGCACAGTGCTGTGACTGGGAGGCCTAAATTCCTTTCTTCCATTCTTTGTTGGCTTTGTGTCTGTTTTAGTTTTTATACAGTGCTTCAGGCACCACTCAAGAAATGATAATCTCCCCACACTGAGACACAGCACAGTAAACAAAACGAGGTGGAGAAGATCCCTTCAGCAAGGAGAACACAAAGGTTCCATTTTTAGCCTCATTCTTCAAGGAATGGGACTTGAGATACCACACTGTGCACAAAGGAGTATTCCTTGACCTTTTTCTTCCATCAGCTTAGGAATCACTCCCTGGTTTTGCCCAAATTTAACAGGGTTTAATAGACTTGAAAAGATTATATTCCATCAAGATTGAGGGGAGCAAAAAGCTGAGTGAGGCAAGGAAATAGAGCTGGTGCCCTGCTGAGGGAAAAGCTGAAAAGCAGCACATCAGAGAATCCACACAGGGCAGCACTGCTGAAAGGGGCTGATTCCTTTTGCAGCTCACAAATCACTAGAAAACATGGATTTACCCATCTGAACAAAACCCTTTCTGTGCCCACAGTCCTGCTCATCAGCAAGGACAGAGACACTTCCTAAGTGACAAGTTCCTGCCACCCTCTGAGCACCACCACTGTCACAACAGGACACGAAATAAAATTATGTGGACATTGAGAACTGCAAGGTAAGAAGAAGGGAAGTTTATTGTTTTATTCTAACATTTATAGACTTTTAAAAGTGACAGTGGATTGGAGGATGAAAGTGCTACCTCTCTAATGACAATGGACAAACCAATAGTCCATTAAATTTCTCATCCTCCAGAGAGGAATGTATAAACAATACTTATTTACATAAAAGTGCAAGAGAAACTCAATTACAAGAATGTAAACATCAGAAGGCTTAGAAGAACTTGCAAGAACAGGATGACACCACCACCATGTGCTGAGGCTGTCACCAGCAGGTTCAGCTGAAATTTACCTGGGCAAGGCAAGGACTTGAGCAGGACAAGAGGAAAAGGCCTCAAGTTGCACCAGCAAAGGTTCAGATTGGATATTAGGAAACAAAATTCTTCACTGAAAAGGTGGTCAGGTATGGGAACAGGATGGTGAAACAACCATCCCTGGAAGTGTTCAGCAAGGCAGTGGAGGTGGCACTTGGGTTTTGTGGTGCTAAGTTAGCAGATGGACTTGATCTTGGAGTTCTTATCCAACCTTAATTATCCTATGATTCTAAGGCTGATGGATCTCAAGTGACTTCCTGGTCCAGCCTCTATGTTACTTTAGTGTGAGATTATATCAATGGCTTTAAGCTGACAGAGAGTAGGGTCAGCTGGAATATTAGGAAAAAATTGTTACCTGTGAGGGTGAGGAGGTGCCCAGAGCAGCTGTGGCCACCCCTGCATCCCTGGCAGTGCCCAAGGCCAGGTTGGACACTGGGGCTGGGAGCAGCCTGGGACAGTGGAAGGTGTCCCTGCCATGGCAGGGGTGGCACTGGATGATTTTTAAGGTCCCTTCCAACCCAAACCATTTCACGATTCCATGAGAAGCAGCATTTGCTCCTTCTAGGATGTCTCTTAGCAGTCCTTTTCCCTTTTGCAAATACCACTAAGATTATACACACCCAGTATCTTGAATTAATCTTCCTGCCACCATACTCTGGAGGTGGCAAAGTCCCTTCCTGACTGTCACACACCTTCCTGGTGAGACAGGAATTTAACAATTCACAGAGAATTGTTAAAACATCATCAGTTTATCCAAGCAGGAAATACAGGCAGTGCTTTGTGGAGGTACAAGATATCCACAGGTGCCTCCACAGTGTCCAAATCTGTGATTTGGGCAGGAATTTTGCCAGGTTAACAACAACAAGTCTAGCAAAGAAACAAAACAAAAAGTTATTAATTTCTTGTAGTGTTTTAGGCTTCAGTTTTCCTCACAGATTTGTGAATCTATTTCAATCTCAGTAACTAAGGTATTTCAAACATAGATATCTCTCTGTCCAAAGACCAAGGCACCTACACCTTATTCGCACAATAAACCCACCTTTTGTGACAAATTTATCTATTAGTTGCCTCAATAAATTGTAGGAAGAAAAATACCAAGAGAAGAGGTCATTCATACTCAGAGTAAAATAGGAAATTTTAGTGAGACTATATTTAAAATGAATACTCTTTCACAAGATTTTGATTAGCAGAAGTTGCCCTCAAGAAAATCAGCACCGCATATAAATAATGTATTTGTATTTGAACAAGAATGAAAAAATATTCAGATAATCTGAGACATTTTCAGCTTATACAGAAGTGTGTTAGTTCTATTAACATAGTGCTTTTAGACAATTATATAAAAAATTATTTTAAACTATTAATATTTTAGTGGTGAAGTCAGAATAATATTGTTCCTTATCTACAGCATAGCAAGCTTTTCTCTCACAAACATTTTGACCAAAGAATAAATTGCAGATGTCTTTTTTTCAACCCAAAAAAATCCCCAAAACAAGCATAAAAACCAACCCAACAAAAAAAACCTCCAACGTTTGAGCTACTAAAAGGTAGAAAATAACCAGGGAGAATTATGACCAAATGCCAGATATTAAAAAGTTCTCCACATGTGGCACAGAAAGAAACAGCCAATTCACTGCAATTGTCTGCTTAACAAGTTGAGCCTCTCTCCAACTGGTAGCAATCAGGCAGGACACTAGAGCGGGCAGGAAATCTAAAATTAGGTTTTACTACCTATAATGGAGGATTTATGGGATAATTTAATTGGCAGTCTTGGGACTGAAACCCATGGTGGGGGAACAAAAACATCTTTCTGGATATACTCCCTGAACCCTTCCTGGAGTGGGCTGAACAATAAAAAGTACTGGGGAAATAACCTGGAGATGTAATATCCCCTTTCCTCGTGCAAAGCAAGTGGTGCATGACAACGTTTGTGGGTGTGTGGGGTTCAGCAGAGGCAGAAGGCAGTCCTGTACTGATGCAAAATGATTTTTCTTCTTTTTAGGAGAAGAACTGAGTTGCTTCTTGCGAGATGTGCCTGTAAGGACATGAGAGATGATGAAGAGCAGGCTGGAAATCAATGCTGTAAGGGCATGAAAGCACAGCCCCAACACTTTTTGGTTGTGGCAGATTGAACCCAGCCCTGTCCTCACCACCCCAAGATCTGCTGAGCCCCTGTGGCTCTTCTATGCTGACACAAATCTTTTAAAGCCAAACCTCAGGGATGTCAGCAACACTTTCCTGCCTTTCTCTGCTTTGAAAGGGTTAAAATCCATTCTGTGCAGCTGGACAGGGGGTAACAGGATCCCCTGCTCCATCCCCAGGGGTGTCAGCTCTTGCTGCTGATGCCTGTGCCTGGCTTGTTGCATTTATCATTTATGGGATGGGTTTGGGGGGTTCAGGGAGAGCAGCAAGGACATGTCCCACTGTCACTGAGAAGGGGATGTGCTCCCAGGTGCTGCTGGCAGGGGATTCCTGGTCATTTAACTCTAAATTCCTCAAAAACTGTGGATGCCCAACTCCATATCTGACTGGGATGCAGAGAACAGACTGACATGGGAATGAGGGAGCAGCAGCCCCAGCAACCCCTGACAGAGCCCATCTCCTGACTCTACAGTGCCACCACCAAATCCACCCACAAACTCACCATCCCCTGCTGAGATTCCTTCTTCGTTTGTTTTCCTCATTTCTCAAATCCAGCAGTTTAAGAAAGGCTGCCACTCATCTCTACTCCCAACTCCCAGAGCCAAGGCCTGCCCATTCCAAAGTTTTCCTTGTAATGCCATCTCCACTGCAGACCTTTATGAGGCCATTATGGGATTTGACAAATGCCTGCAGCTTTAAAACACATGCACAGTCATCCTCTCATCCATGGTGACAAGTTTGAGAGGATGACAGAGGAGTATGTTTAGTGTTATTACCTCTGGCGTGTCACTGGCAGTGCCAAAAGGAAATGTAAACAATCAAGTCAGTGTAACAACACTTGATTATTATTCTTACAGCAGCCCTGACATCAAGTTATAAGCTATCATAAATTAAAAAATGCATTCCCATTTATTTCAGAAAGCTACACGCAGGAAAAGGCTGAAAAAACAATTCAAAGCTGTCTCAAGAACTTCTCACTCAGCACATTTCAAACTTGCTTGGTATGACATGAAAAAGTCCCAGAAACAATGGAAAATGAACTCATTTCAAAAATCACCTTTTGGAGAAGCTCTGCTGATAAATCAGCTGATAAATCTAAATCTGCAGTGAAATCAGCCAGGCAGTTTGGAAACCAACCCACTAAGAAGGCTCCAACAGCTCAAAAAAGATGTTTTAGTAAATCCAAGTGTGGCAGTTTCAAGATTGGGCTCAGGTTTTTTCCCCCTCTTCCACAGTTTGAATATCAACCATCCTTCACTGCTTGCTTTTCATACAGTTCCCCTCATCTTTTTTTCTGGTGATGTGAATAAGAAAAGTGCCATTGCCATCAACAGGGAGAAGTTTTTGCAGATTTCAAGCCACTCATGCTCCTCCACTAAAAGGACCACCACACCCCCTGACAAAGACCTATCATTGCTATCTCTAGGATGCTCTTGAAATGTCAAATTAGGATCTTTCCATGATCCTGAAAAGTGTCCTTTCTCATAGATCAATTTACTTTCTAGTTCAAATTATATTTGACCTTTACTTTATATTTGAAATGTTCCTTCTACAAACTTCCCATTTTGTTTTCCCCTGGCTTACATTTTCTTCCTCTGGGGATAACATAACTACATTGACATAAAGAAGAAAACCTTTGTGTCTTAAATATTGCCTCTCTGTTGCCTGAACTTAAAATATGTGAAAAGTTTATAGACCTTGACAGATCCAGGGTGTGGTACAACACACTCTCCTTCATGCAATGCAGCCTCCATCTGCAAGTGAGTTGCCTTTTCATGGAAATACTATTCAGAGAGCATTTCCATAAAAATTCACCCTGGCAGGGCTCTGTTTCTCTTGTCATTGGCCCAGCTGTGTTCCTGCCTTGATTGAGTTCTCATTTTGAATAAGGCACAGCAGTCATTTCCATGGGGGGAGCTGGGGGAACTTTCCATCCTTACGTAAGAGCAAAGCCTGTGGTCGCTGCAGCGGGGCTGCAGGAGGCAGCAGTAAAACCCAGGGCAGTTGGATTTACAGCCAGAGATCGTCTGAGAACACACTGCAGCCTCCTCCTGGCCTCCTTTCTAGTTCCTTACTAAAGACAAGGAGTGCAGCAAGCTCAGTCCCAAACCTTGCTCTGCCCAGACCAAATACCAGGTTTTCTTGAGGGTTGGAACAAGATGATCTTTAAGGTTCCTTCCAACTCAACTCATTCATTCTGTGATTGTCAAAGTCCTGGCTGAGGTCATCACAAGGCCCCACACACCGAGCAGGAGGCAGGGCCCAGGTCCCTGCCATGGCAGAGGGTGGAATTGGATGATTTTTAAGGTCCCTTCCAACCCAAACCATTCCCAGAGGAGGAAGAGGTGCAGAAGAAGAAGGAACCATCCTTAAAGAAGAGATCACCTGTCCCAGATGATCAAGTTAAACAACATCCCACTGTCACTGCTCCTCAGCCACCAAGTCCCAGCAGCGCCCTGAGGCACCAAGTGCCTTCCACACCCAGCACCTTTCATCCCCTCCACCAGCAAGCCAAGCTGGGAAGCTGAAATTTCACCATTTGCCCAAAAATTCCCTAGTTCTGCAGCAGGAAACAGCAAGGCCACTACAGGAAGGATCCCAAGATGGCCTCATGTACCCACTGAGCCCAGGGCCACTATGTGTAAAATGCAAATTCTGCTTTCCCATGCAGATGGGGATACCAGAGGAAGGCAGAGTCTGCTCCTGCACTGCTCCCAGCAGGTGGATGAGCCAATGTCCCACCATGGCACCAAGGCAAGGACACCCAGTGCTGGGGCTCACACATCACCACACTCTCCTGCGTTCAAAAGGCATTTTGAGCACACTTCCCAAACACAAATACTGAATTATTGTTTTAAATTATGGGGTTTGTATTTTTCCTGAAGCGTTGGCCCTGCGCTGAGGCTGAAAATGGACAGTCTGCGGTCGCTTTTACGAAGCTGTTTTTATCCTCTCAGAACCAACGTGGTAAACCACTAATGGCATGAGCATTTTTCTCATTATCAGTTACAATGTTAATGACTCTTATTTAAGCAAGCAGTATTTTAAAACCTTTCAGCCTTGCTTGTTCACTTATTAGACCTCAGACTGTTTATTGTGTCTTCTCTTAAGAGAGTTCTTTTATGATGTTAAAGGGAGGAGGCCATTTCAAGACCAGGCTGCAATTTGCATCAGTAAACACTTTAAGGAACATGTTGCTCCAGTGTCTTAAAACTGACTCATTTTCAAAATCCCTTGCCTGAAGGATCAGTGCACTGTGGTGCTCAGGTCTAACTGTAAATAGCTAAATGTTCAAACAAAATCAGGGTCTAGCAGCTGAAGCAAAGGCAGGTTTCAACCCCAGCGTTGGGATCAAACTCTGCCTTGTAACCTTGTACAAAATACTCAGCCCACTCTTAGAAAACATTCACGGAAACAAAGTGAAATTTTAAATTTATTTGCCTTAACCCTCCGTTTCCAGGAGCCCAGAGCCACCCACGCAGACGAGCACAGGCCATAGAGGTTATTTCCACACCAGGATCATAAGGGACTTTTGTTGGCTTCCCTGTTTTTTCAAGCCCCATCCCAACAGTGACATGGAGAAAAACAAAGGCATCATCACAGCTACCTAAGGGCACTCATGGAGAAGTATCCAGGGCTGGAATGAGAATGGGCAACTTTAGGAAGGGTAGAAAGCCAAGCACAAAGGCTCTGGCAGCCAAAAAATCAGAGCACATTCATAAAACAACAGCCCAACGTTTTGAAAAGTATCAAAGTGGTTGCCAAAGGGTTGCTGTCATCTCCAGGAAAAGCAAGCATGCCACAGATATTTCCTGTGCACGCTGATCCTGGGGGAACAGTAAAAGTGGGTTATTACACAGCCCTACTCTCAGTGTTCTCACTTTCACAACACACACGAGCGTTTCCTCACTGCATCCATTCTTGCTCGAAGCCATTGGTGGGCAGCATACCTAACTCAGCTTTTGTTGAAGTTCTTATGTTCTTCCCAGGTAATTGGCCCTACGGGACTTTAATCTAAATGGAGTGTGTCTTTGTAGGGACCTTGCAGAGGTATTTTGAATGTTTAATGGTCTCCTGAATTACTGCTTTCCTCCCACTGAGAAGGAAATGGGCTCACCGCCGTCCGCTTCCCCGTAGCATTCATTACCTCTGGAAACACGGATGTGTAACAGCATCCCTCAGCCCATCCCATGCAGCAAAAGCACATGGGAGAACAGGCAAATATTCATCCTCCTGAACACTAAAGGATTGCTCCACGTGGATGTGGCCAAGTGTGGCAGTCGTATTTTCTGAAAAATCCCTTGGTCCAGGATTTTTCTCCTGGGAAGCTGAGAAGCCTCAGAGAAAAAGGAAAATAAATTCTTATCTCATTTGCTTCTCCTGTGTTGTGCTCACATGTGGAATGTGTTTGGAGATTGTTTATCCAACAGGTGATTGTTTTGTTGGTTTCATGTGAATTGTTTTGACTTAATGACCAATCACAGACAAGCCGTGTCAGGACTCTGGAAATAGTCACGAGTTTTAATTATTATCTTTTTAGACTTCTGTAAGAATCCTTTCTGTATTCTTTAGTATAGTTTAATTTAGTATTCTTTAATATAACAAATACTAAACTAAATAATAATAGTATATAAAGAATATAGTATCTTAAAATAATAAATCAGCCTTCTGAGAACATGGAGTCAGATTCATCATTCCTCCCTTCGTCTGGGAACCCCACAAATACAAGAGCCAAGCAAAGGTTTCCCCCACGTGCAATTATTCAGAGTTCACCTGTCTGGGCTCCCCCCAGGAGGGAGAGGGAATTGGATCCCAGCACAGCTCAGGGTGACACGGGCACGTACCTGGCAGCAGTGTGGGAATGGGGATCTGGCTCTGGGGTTATTTGTTGCCTTTCCTGTGCAGCCCTTTCTCAGACCACGTCTTAATGTCTTCCAGACCCCCAGCAGCCCTCACACCATATGTGGAGAGAGAGCACCGTGGAGTAACTGGTTAATGAGTTATTATTCTCACAGCCTGCTCCCCTTAGGAGCTGGTACACATCTCAGTGCTTGCCAGCAGCACAGTGGAGAACCAGCTCTCAACTGCTGTCAATACCTAATTTAAAACCCTTGTAATTACAGCACTATAAT
>WBNQ01027366.1:0-16692 GCA_013401375.1 Spizella passerina
AGCCCATCCCAAATGTCCCCAAGTTCTCCCATCTGGAGAATTGCTGGCTTGCTTTCCCCTTGGAATTGTCTTGTCTTCCTTCTTTTACCATCTTCCACACTTCGTTTTTCTCTCTTCTGTTCAAATGGGAAATGTTTTTGCCCTCCCTCCGTTAAGAGTTTCTCCTTTGACTTCCAATTTTGACGCATTTCCCCCAGACGTGCTATTTTAATCAGAAGCAATCAGCCATTAAAGCCAGATTAATTAAAGAAATGAGTTTACGTATTTTCCTAATGATCTGAAACAATCTTGCATTTCTAATGCTGTTTGTCTGCAACCCATCACTGCTTAATATCCCTGATCAGAGAGGATGACGCCACCTCACCATTAATCACTGCTTGAATAACAAAGTAGCAGAATCGGGATCTCCTGCATCCTTTGGAACACGGGGATTTTGGTCTCTTTTGCCATTTACACTGCAGCTAACAGCCCTGCCCTGCAGTTCCTTAAAGCCACAGCATGTGGATTCACCGTGCTCTTTGCTCAGCTCCATTCACCATGTATTTAATTCTGATTTTTTGCTCTGCTGCCTTATTCTGAACAGCTCTTGCTACCATCAGGGGACACGGACAAAGCCCTGTGGGACTCTTCCCATTTGGAGCAACGACCTCTCTGGCTGTTTCTATTTCTAAAGCTTTTGAAACCATCACAGTCAGTACAACCCCATCAAACATCAGGGTTTGGTGTGAAGACACTGAATTAATGGGTCAAAATGATCCCAAAATGACATCTCAAAGACACTGAGCTGATGGTGCTGTTTGGTGTAAATGGTGTCATGGATAAAGGCATTAAATGAATGATGCAACACAGAAATGATGTCATAAATACCATCAATGGGGGAATGATGTCATCAAGTGGTGGCATAAATGATGGGTACGGGGTCATGGCTGCCCTCAAAGAAGGACCCATGGCGAGTGAGGTAAGATGAAGGTAATTGAAATTTTACCTTAGTTTAATATTATTTCATTAATAAACTGTCAGCATGCTAATAATCAACATACCTTTCTAAATAAAAATATCTCTTCCATTGGAACATCATCGATTTATGGATTATTGATCAGAGCCTAATGATTGTGACCTATTAGCATTTCACTGTTGATCCATTCACATTGATTCTCATTAATCAATTTATTCCAAGCTCCAGCAGAAGAAACCCCCCATGGGCAGGGACACCTTCCAGGGCTCCAAGCCCCATCCAACCTGGCCTTGCTGGAATGTCCCCCACATTTAGGGGCTGGTTGTAGCCAGGCAGGAAATGCTGTTTGCAGTGGCTCAGCAGGATTAAGCCCAGGCAGCAGCTCAGGACAGCCATTCCTAAGCCTCTTGGATGGCCCTTTGTCATTCCCAACAGGGAGGTCAGGCTCCCAGGGAAGCAATTTGCACAGGCTTCAGGTTGCTATTATCTGCAGGAAAACGCCCATCCTGGGGGAACAACCCCGGCAAGGGGGGATTTATTGTACAGGGAAGTGTCAACAACATTAATCCTATTAGAGCATTGTGAGATGGGATGGCAAGAAAACATAGTCAGGAAGGAAACAGCGCCTGCTGAAAAGCAGGAACCCCCTTAACCCCTCTGCCTTCTTTGGTATCACACAAGAGGAGCAAATGGAATGATGAATTGGAATTGGGATGCCAAGCCCTCCACTGCCCCAAGGGAGATGCAGCAGCACCCCAAAAAACCTTCCCTAATCCTAAACTCTTCCTGGTTTCCTCTTCCTCATGCAAGCCAGCCTGATCAACCTGGGAAAAACCAGAACAGAACTGCCAGTATGAGATCTACTCACAAATAAATCCCTCCTCAGGGACGAGAGAATCAAAGCTGCTGGCACTCTCCTGGACTTCTCCAGAACCTTTCTCCACACCATTCTCTTCCATCTGCTTTTCCCCTCGTAACTACCAGTTTGCACAGGGTGAAAGCTGTTGCCTTGATCCTGAGGTCAAACAAAACTTGTCCACTCTTCACTGGCACTGATGAAAATCTGTGAGAAGCTGCAGATCACAGGAGACTTTAAATAACTTTCCAAGCTGACTCTAAATTTGCATTTTATTACACAGAGAATTTTCTCTCAGAATGGCTCAACTCCATTTTTAGAAAGTGCAGGATCTGACAGCTCTTTACAGAGGCCCAGGACACCATTGTGTTTCACCTGTCCCACTGCATAAATTACTATTTATTCAAAATTAATTCTGAATTTTGCTTGGATAATGTCTGCAATCACTTGTTGATTGGGATAAGTCACGAGGGGTTTTTTTTAATATTTTATTTTGTTTACGTGCCAAGATCAGCAAAACATGTCTCTTGCTCAGTGTTACTGAAACACACCGGTACATCCAGTCCCTCCCATGTGTGTTGTCATCCTCCCATGCCTGGGACAGGGGGAGCTGGATGTGTGGCTGTGCTATCTCCACAATCTCCTGGCTGGAAAAATGCCTGAAATATGGGAAAAGTTTTAATCAGACCTTGCAGATCTTCCCAGGCTGGGGAACAGCCCTGCAGAAAACCAGGCACAGCACATGCAAGGACTGTGGGTACCAGGAAAGGATTTTGACCTTTTGGCATGGAAATAAACCCCAGTTTGTGTCAGAATAAAAAATTTATGAAGCACAAAGTTTGAAATGGATGTTAGTGCTCATGGAACAAAATTTGAGCCTCTTTCTACCTGGAGGTGGTGACACCCAGGGGTTGCCCCTAAGCTAAATTATCCTGTGAGTTTATTTTAACTGAGATTTTATTAATAACAGCTGACTTGTCACATCTCCAGAGCTGACAGAGAACTGAAGCCCAATGGCCAGTAGAGCTCCTGCAGAGTGAAATAAAGGCAGGTAGCAGAGTTTGCTTCAACACCCTGCACTCCACTTTTGGGGATTTTGGTTGTAGATTTCCTATAGGTACTGGAAAGCTGCCAGAAGGATTTAGGAGGAGAACTCACACACTGCTACTCCTCAAGTGCTCTGAGCAAGCTACACTGATGGCAGAACTTAATATTTTGGGGGCACTCTCCTAAGGGTTCAGGGTGACTTCTTTGAGGGCTGTGTCCAGTTCTGGGTCCCCAATGCAGGAAGGACATGGAGGGGCTGGAGCGTGTCCAGGGCAGGGGCTGGAGCCCCAGGAGGGGCTGAGGGAGCTGGCAGCGGGCTCAGCCTGGAGCAAAGGAGGCTCAGGGGGCCCTTGTGGCTCTGCACAACTCCCTGCCAGGAGGGGACAGCCAGGGGGGGTCGGGCTGTGCTGCCAGGGAACAGGGACAGGACAAGGGGAAAGGGCCTCAGGCTGGGCCAGGGGAGGCTCAGCTTGGACAGCAGCAGCAATTTCTGCATGGAAAGGGTGCTCAGGCCTTGGCAGGGGCTGCCCAGGGAGCTTTGCAGTGCCCAGCCCTGCAGGTGTCCCAGGAAGGGCTGGAGGTGGCACTCAGTGCTCTGGGCTGGGCACAAGGTGGGCACTGGGCACAGCTGGGACTCCAGGGGCTGGCAGGGATTTTCCAGCCTCAGGGATCCTGGGATTCTGTAAAACACAGCGAGCAGCGGGCTGGTCCTGTGCATCCCAAGCTATGCTGGGCAGGGGAGGCTGTGGATCCCTCTGGGAACGGGGATGGGGACGGGACTGGGAAAGGGGATGGGGATGTCGAGGCGCAGCGCTCCCCGGCAAGGAGGGACGGACACAAGATGGCGGCCGATATGACACGGCGGTCACGTGGCGCGCGGTGCCCCCGCCCCGCCCGCGGCCGCCGCACGGGACACGGGACACGGCGACGGGGTACTGGAAACGGGGCACGGGCAGCGGGCTGGAGCCGCCGCACCGCCCGGGGACCCGCCCGGCGGCCGCACCCACCCGGCCCGCAGCGAGCCGCGGCTCCGCACGGTGAGTGAGGGGCCAAGCAGCGGCCTCCGGTTCGGCGCAGGCCCGCGGCTGGCGGCGGGACGGGACACCGGCGGTGACAGGGGGGACGCGGCCGCCGCCGCCCCAGCAGGGACGTGCCGCGGCGGGTTCCGGCTCCTCGTCCCGGCGGCGGCCCCCGCAGCCCCGCGGGGTGCGAGCAGAGCTGCAGCCCCCGCAGGCTCCTGGGGGGCTTCGGGCGGCTTGGCTCGGCTCCGGCCCCGCAGCACGGGTGGGTCTGGGCCCCGGGCGCACCGCGAAGGTGCGGTCTGCTCAGCCCTGGCCAGGCTAGGAGCGCCGCTCGGGGCTGCGGCCACGGCAGCTCCGGGAGCCCAAACCGGGGCTGCGGCCATGGGAGCCTACGGCAGCTCTGGGAGCCCTGGGAGCCCAGCCCGGGGCTGCGGCCGCGGGTGCTCCGGGAGCCCAGTCCGGGCTGCGGCCCCGGCAGCTCGGTGCTGTGCCCGGGGGAGCTCCGCATCCCCGGGGCCGCAGCCCTTCGGGGGAGCTGCGGGACGCTGATCTCGTCGGGCCGCAGAGGGTCCCGGGGGAGCTCTGGAGCCCGAGCCCGGGCGGTTGCAGGTGGTTCTGGGGAGCTCCGCAGCCCCCTCAGCCTCAGGAACCGGCTCTGTTCCCTTCAGCCCGGTCAAGTCTGCACTCCTCCCTTGGGTCTGGTGCTCCCTGCCCCAGAAGCTCTGTGGGACATCTGGTGCCCTTAGCTCCGGTGGCAGTGTGGGGGTGAGCCCGCTCCCCTCAGCCTCGGGCTCCGGTCCCGCTGCTTGCTGGGATGCAAGGGCAGGATGCTGCTGCTCCAGAGGGAGCTGGAGGTGTCTGCTGTGAGTGCCAGCAGCTCCATCCCATCCCATCCCATCCCATCCCATCCATCCCCACTGGGGCTGTGCTGCCTCGCTGGGGCTCAGGTTTAGCAATGGGATGATGGCTTTGTCCCCCTCTTGGTGATGAACAGAATGGGGGTGAAAAGGAGAGATCTCCCCATCACGGGCACCCTGGCAGGAGGGTGTGCTCCCTGTTTGCTCGTGGAATGGTTTGCTGACTGCCTGGCTGCAGCGTTTGGATTTTTCACGGTGTATAAGGCATGGGGCTGTCTTTGTACTGTGTTCCTGCTGGAGGCCCTGTTTTGATCAAGGTTTCTAATTTATTCTGTCTTGTGTGAAAACCTCATTAAAGAGTGCCTTGGTGCCTTCGAGGCACTGTAAATACACGGAGAGAGGATGGGAAGAGAGAGAAAAAGATGATTATTTGTAAAAAAACGGGAGCTCTGCCATATTGACATGGTGCTGCTGAAGCTTGCTGATGCAGGCAGCCTCTCCTAGCAGAGCAGCACCGGGATGTCGATGAACGTCCTCGTGTCACTTTGGCTGATGGTGCAGCCTGGTGTGACAGCAGCATTTGTAGTCATGCCTTCAGACTCCCTTCTACCAGGTCCACATGGCTGAAAATGCCTTTGTTTTTTTGGCTTTTGTGAAGCAGTGCAAAACCCAGAACCAGTGCAAACCACCTGGCTGAAGTCAGTGGAGGTGGTGCTGTGAATCTGGGTGGGGGTTTGGGCTTGGCTGTGTTTTTTTGGGGAGTGGATGCTGTATTGGGGTTGCATTCTGGTTTGTTTTGTGTAGTGTTTTGTGGGTGTTAAAATTGCTCCAGCTTTGTGAAGTTGTGTGGAGTTTGGAAAGAGAGGGCAGTCACTCTGGTTGGTGGCAGACAAAAGATAAAGGTTGCTTTTACAATATGGGTAATAAACCCCCTCTAAATCCGGAGAGATTTTTTGCTGTGATTTTTCTGAGTTTTTGGGCATGTGGAGCAGAACTAAATTCAGCTCAGATGCCTTTAGACTGTGTTTGTGATCTGTGCAACAAATGGTGATTCCCAAATTATTATACTTCTTTCTCCTTCCACATTATCAACCTGGGAACAGCGTCTCTCATATTAATTAGCTTTTGATGTGACAGAAATTAAATAAATCCAAGTAGGTGGATGATTTTCTGGACTTGGAGGTTTTATGGATATTGTTTGACTGCTCAGAGTTAATGGTTAAAAGGCAGTGATTTGTTGTTTTCCATGGATCTCATTGTTTCTGTCAACACTCAGTGAATAGGTGCTACTTTTAATTAGATAATTCTTGAGTTCCCTTGAACTGGACCCGTGCATTGTGGGTGATGGTGACTTAAAAGTTCTTCCTTCTTCTGGCTGCTGCCTCTGTGTATCACTCAACGTTGGTTAATTGGTGCACTAAATACGGGTGGCCTGGGACTTACTCAGATTTAAAAGCAATTTCAGCCTGGCCTTAAGGAATGGTTGTGGAATTAAAGGCTTTTTAATTGGGGCAGCAGGACATCCTGTGAGGGAAAAAAAAAAAATAAATTGCTCAGAAATAATCCAGACCCTTGTTGGAGAAAGGGCCTGTTTGAGTAATAGAATAAATCCATGTAGCATCGCCAGAAAGTGAAGGGGTGCTGAACAGATGCCTGAATGCTGCTGTTGTTGGCCATGGCACAGGATTCCTGTGCCCTGGGGAGGTTTGCAGGCGCTGCTGGAGGGCAGGAGGGATTTCTAAGGCTGCCCAGCCAGGTAGGTCCAGGCTGTTCTGTGCTGAAGTGGAGCAGAGCACCTGATGCTATTTCAGTCGTGATTCAAGTGCAGCACATCAAACCCAACCGTTCGCCTCTGAAGTGGAGCTGAGCTTAAAAGGAGCTCAAAAACCTGATTTTTTTAGAGGTTTCTTGGGTCTGGTGGTCACAAACTGAGCTCCCAGGTACTGGCAGTGCTTTCCAAGGGATTTTTGGTGTCATTGGAGGCTTTTTGGGCCCAGGGCACCAGCACACAGAGAAGGGCAGGAGCCCTCTGGAAAGGCTGGTGTTCTGCATGGAATCTCCAGCTTTTAATACAGCTTGAATTCTTAAAATGTGTGGTGTGACAGCATTAAGTTAATTATTAAATCCTGTCCCCCTCCTTCCCCAAAATGCTGGGGGAAATGCAGAAGAGTGAGGAATGTGTGGAATCAGCTTTTTGGGATAATTTCATCCCAGTCATATTTTATTATTTTAAAAATCTTAGCAGAGGCAGTGTTTGGTGCAGGTTACTTTGCCTTTTCATGGATTGAAAGAACATCCATCCTGATAAGCTGCCAGGTGTAACTGTGTAGTAGGGCTTGGTGGAAGGTGTCCCTGCCCATGGCAGTGGGGTGGAAAGAGAGAGTCTTTGAGGTGCCTTCCAGCCCAAACCATTCTGGGATTCTGGGATTTAAACATCTCTAAAATATTTGTCTGTATCGTTTCTCGTCTTATCAAATGTGCTGTTGTAGTTGAGGGGAGGAAAAAAAACCCAAATTCTTGAAAGTAACCCATGAGCTTTGTTCTCATAGTCCTTGATCAAGAGCTGGAAAGAGAAAACTTGATTTTGGAGACTGTAACATGTTTCTTAAAGAAATGCAGTTATGCTGTTGCTGGGCTTTGCAGTTGACTCATCCAAATCAGGGGAGCAATCTCGAGTGGGACAGATGTCCTGTTGGAGTTTCCTGTGTGCTGCTGCAGTCCTGCTCTGCTGCCCAATTACACATCCACAATCAAAGAAAACCACTAATAAATCCTTACTGGGAAAGCATCTTCTCTAGCTGTTGCCTGATTTGCTAATTTGCTTAGATTTAAATGCACAACAAAATAAATCTGCCTCTGTTTAGAGCCACACGTGACTCTAACACATTTTTTCTCTCTGACTTCCCAGCCTGGTCTGCCTTGTGTCTCCCTGATTTTGAAACTGCTTGAAGGTAGCTTCTTCTATTTAAATGGAACTAAAGCAAAGCATGTGCTAGCTGGTAAAAAAGGAATCTTTGAAGTGCAGTAGCTTGGGTTTTTCTAGTGCAGGAAAACTGGCAGCTTCCTTAGCAAGCTGGCTAAGGAATTAATTAATTTAATCAATTCCTTACCCAGGTGTGGTGGCAGAATTGCTCAGGTGGCTTTGCTGGTCTGGCTCTTTGTGGTGCTGTGGGCACTGTCACATCCCTATCAGCTGTGTGGGACAAGGCTTGGGAATTTCATCCCTGCTCTCTGTGTCTGGGGAACAACACACAGTGGGGATGTGTTGTCTAAGCCTTCATCAGAAAAAGTAGGAAGAAACTGAAGTAAAACCAGGTAAATTCTGTCTGAAGGACTGAAAGAGCCTTAAAAGTGCCCCTTTCTGAGCAGGTGGATCTGGAGAGCAGCCTTGGCTTAAGAAGGATTTTTCATAGCTGCCATCTCCTCCTGTCCACTGCAGCCAATCCTTGAATTTCCTTTACTAAAAAAGAGCATTGCAATTGGGAATGTTTTACAATTTCCCTTGCTGGTCCATTAGTGTATTAGCTTAGCTCCGTGTGTGTTGAATGCCACTAAATGTCACTTGCAAATTTAATGTTGGGAGCACTGAGATTTGTGCTAATTGAATTTAAAGTCTTATACTTGAATTTGTTAAAATGGCAGAGGCAGACAATTGAAATGCTTTAATGGGAGAGTGGAGGAGCACTTGCAAATCTGCTCTTAAGAGAGAATGAATCCAACATTTGTGTAGATGGAAGGGGAGACCCTGAGCAGACAGATCAGGGTTTGATGGGGTTTTAGTGTCCCTTTGAACATTGGTGACAGCTGGCAAAATCCACTGTGTTGAAAGTCTTAATGCTTGACGCCTGCTCAGGGTCATTGTTGACACCAACTTGACCTGAAATACTTAAAAATGGTAAAGATTATCGAGCCTTTCAGTGCAATTTAAATTTCTGCTTCTCCAGCCATAGTTTTGGGCACTGCTGGAGAAAGGTGAATTGTTTGGGCTGTTGGTCTTTAAACTCAGCTGTCTGTGTCTGTCTTCTGGGGTTTTTATTCAGGATATTAGCAACTTCTACACCTGAGAGTTTGTTGTTCTGGGAGGGGCTGGGGTGGTTTTTGTTTGGTTGATGTTTTCTGTGGTTTTTTCTTTAAAACAAAAACTATGGCATTAAATACTTCTTTATTCTTAACTTCAGCCAAATACCCAGGGATTGGATAGGCACAGAAAAGGAGACCCTACTGCTGTGCTTTTTGTGAGGTAAAGTGTTAAAGAAATAACCCTGGCTTGGAAAAGAGTCATAAAACTTGGTCCTTGGCTTTCCAAGTGTGTAAATCTGTGCCTCCCTAGATAGCACAGAGCTTTTAAGGAGTTTGTCTGGAAACACTTGCATTAAATCTCCTGATACCAGGCTTTGACCTTGTGCCACTGAGCTGGCATTTCATACAGGCTCCTGGCATCAGCTCTCCTGCCACTTTCAAGTAAAATCTTATCAGGCATTGAAAAGTTTGACTCTGCAGTCGAGCACTGTGCCAAAGCTGTAAAAGCCCTATTTGTACACAAAATGGATTTTTGCTTGCTAGGAGGGCTGGGGTAGTGCTTCAGTAACTGCAGGAATGGCTTTGAATCTACATAGTAATGAAACAGCTCCATCAAAATCCAGTGTCTCCTCCTCCTCCTCTCTCAGCTCTGCTCTTTGTCTTCTGTGTGTCCCTGCCTGGAGTTTTACACAGCCAGGTTATATTGCTCTGGCAAAGTTTCTCAGGGAAAGTTAATTTAAAGCTATTTGAAAGGCTTAAAAATGGCTCTGCTGTTAGGATGATGAAAAAGACCTTGAAAGTGCCTTGAGGGTGATTGCTGCTGGAATACCTGCTTGGCCGTGTGAGTGGTGAGCTGTTCCCAAAAGGAGCACTCCAGGGTGTCCTCCTTCAGTGCTGGCAGCCACAAAAATTGTCAAGTGTCCCAGGCCAGGTTGGACATAGCTTGGAAGTGCCCAAGGCCAGGTTGGACAGAGCTTGGAAGTGCCCAAGGAAGGCCAGGTTGGACAGAGCTTGGAAATGTCCAAAGCCAGGCTGGACAGAGCTTGAAAGTGTCCAAGGCCAGGTTGGACATTTGCAGCCTGGGACAGTGGAGGGTGTCCCTGCCATGGCAGGGGTGGAACAGGTTGGGCTTTAAGGTCCCTTCCAACCCAAACCATTCTGGGATTCTGTGCTGCACCAGAACTCAAACCCACTTGCTCAAAACCCACTGGGAGGGAAAATCCAGCACTTGTGGATGAGCTGGGAGTGCCAGTGGCCTGTGGGATGTTGAATACATTTTTAGTGGAATAAGAAAGTAATGCAGACTTAGAGGAAGGGAGGGGAACACTCGTGTTCCAAAGGGCTGAAGTTTGGGGTGCTCAGCAGAGGCAGTGAGGGGGAGGTGATGCCCAAAGCAGAGCTGTGAGCAAGGCAAGAGGGGACAGAGAAGGGAGAGTGCAAGCAGGTGATGATCCCTGCTAAATGACTCGACAGAACACGTTGTTCCCTTTCCCTGGGTGCTTTAGGGATGGCAGGATCCCTGTTTAATGGAATTGTGGTTTTATGGAGGCTCTCCACCCTTTGCCAAAAGCAATTCTCAGTAATGGGCTGGGGGTTCTTATCTGCTCACCATGAAACACTGCAAAAACCTTATTTTGCAGTAATGAGCAATTACCCACAAATTAACAAAACTCTTTTCAGATATTGCCTTTGTTTTTGTGCCTGTGCAATTTCCTAATTCATTTTTTTCTCCCTTTCAAAATATAAATAGATGGGTTATCAAAGGCCATTTTAAAAACAAAACCAGGGCCCTCAGCACATTTACCAGAAGGGGATTATTTGAGTTCTGATGGTTTGTTCAGAGTGTCTATGCTGAGAAGACCCAGACCCACCCAGCCAGGTGTTTTGTGTCCAAGAATTCAAATGCTTTTGAGAGGGAATGCCAGAGTTCAGCCCCGGGTTCAGGACGTGCAAGTGGCTGGGAGGACACTTGTGGAGGTGACACTCACAAACCACAGGCAAATCTATATTACTTCCTCCTCTGAGCTGCCCTAACCCCAAGAAATTTCAGGTTTCTCAGGGTCCCATTGGGGTTTGAAAATGCCCAAAGAAGGAGATGGGGAGAGAGATTCCCAGCTGCTGTGGGGAGATACCCTGCAGGCTTGGTTCAGTGGCAGGGGAGCAGAGGGAACCTGAGACCCAGCTGATATGGGATCCAGGTGCTCCAGATTGATGCACTAAAGGCCATTAGCTGCTTTCTCCTCTGTGCCTGGCCAGCTGGGCTGATGTTCTTAATGAACTACTCCTTAGCTGTCTTAATTTCTGACTGCTGCTCCTTAACTCATGGAGTGAATTGAGCAGCATCATTTATAACTGTCTGCAGGGAACTTTCCTTGGCCACTTTATTGAGTGGCTGCCAGTCTGAAATCCTTTTATGATTCTTCCTGTTAATGCAAACAATCTCCTTTAACCTCATAACTTTGTAATCACCCTCACACTGTAATTGTGCTTTAATGCTGCCCATTCGTAGCTGGATATAAGCAAATATTTAAAATAATTGTCCACTCTAGAAAATGTTGATTGATCTCATAGATTGTTTTGACTTCTGTTTTTATTAACTCCCTGGGGATGTTGTTTCCATGTTCAGGACATCATTTAGGTCTTTCCAAGGTAAAAGGTTGGAAAGCAGATCAGGAATCCTAGGGAATGCTGTATTTCTTCACGTGGTTGCACTGTCATGGCTGTGTGTTGAAATCCAGCCTGCAGGATGTGATGTCATGCTAATAAATTAATGACTGGTGTTAATTTGAAGATTGGATAATAACCCAGAGAGAGCTTGGCCCTTCTGCTCTGAGCTTCCCAGAAATTGTGACGTGGCTCAAGCTTTGCCTGCTTGTCTTGCTGCACTTTTCACCATGAGTTTGATGAGGTGGGAGCCTTGTATTCATGCAGAGGCACCTTGCAGAGGGGCTTGGATGTGTGTTCCTGACACAGGCAGCTGTGGGGACACAGCTCCCAACCTTTGCAAGGTGCAGGTTCCAGATTCTGGGTTCTGAACTCATCAGAGATTACCTTGAGGGTCCCTTCCAAGGCAGGGTGGGATGGTTCTGTGCTCACTGTTGAATTTCCCGGCCTGAACTGGCTGTGTTCCCTGTGAGGGAGTGGTTGTGGCGGCAGGGTGGCTTGTGGCAGGCAGAGGTTCCCACCCTGGCACCCAGGGGAGGAGGGCACACCTCAGAGCTGTAACCTCTGATCCCTATCGCTCAACCTCTGCTTTCAAACCCAAACTTGGGGTTCACCTGTTCCAAGTGAGCTTTCTGGGCTGATTTAATTAGTGGCTCTTAAAGAGCAGTCTTTTCTTCCCTCACCTTCTCTTCATATTCCACATTTAAAGGGTGCTCCATGAGTTTTCGGAGGAATGCTCTGTGGTTTGCCTGGCAGGTGAGGCCTTATCAAGAGGGAAATAACAGCACTGAGAGAAAGAGCAGCACAAGATGTATCAGTAATCTTCTTTTAGGTCTGGCTCATGCAAAGCTTTCATGACATTTTCTGTACTCCCTAAACTGGAGTAACTTCTGCAGTGGCTCTGTCAGCTGTGTCAACAGACTTTGTGTTTGGGACTGAGGTATTGTTGAGTTTTATTTTTATTTAAAAGCTAAAAAAGGCAGCATTATTTTTATTTAAAAATAAAAGAGGCAGCTGAGGGTCTGCAGTGGGCTGAGCTGAAGTGAGTCTTGCTTTTAGGAATAGCTGGAGGACATTTGCTGGTGAACAGCCAGTGCAGTGACAGGATGGAAATGGTCAGATTTGCTTGTTTCCAGTACTGCCCTAAATTAGGATAGCCAGGATAGAGCCCAGTGCAGCTTGTGGGGTGTATTCCAGTGTAACATTTGCACACCAGGCTGTTCCCTGTTCAGTTACTCACTGTTGGGAAGATCACTCAGGTGTTGTGGAGTCTGTTTGCCTGGGATTGCTGGATTTGGGGGTGCTGGAGCAGTGCTTGAGGAAAAATTGTGGTTCTTGCACCCTTTTGTCTTTGTGGTGTTGATGGTCATGGAAGAGGCCCCACAAACTCAGCTGGAAGGGGGGGAAAAGTCCATTTATTTCCACAGACACTGCAAGGTGACAGGAGAAGGATTTGGAGAGCTGAACATGCTGATGCTGCTGTCTTTATAGCCTTAAAAGTGGGTGAAGAGTTAAAATAAATAAAAAGAGGAATGGTTTCTGTAGTGCCTTCTCTGGAGGCAGTATTATCTTCTGGTTCTGAGGATTTGTTTCCTTTCCTGGTCTGCTTTAAAAACATTTCCTTTTTCATAAAAGCACTGAATTACTCCATGGACATTTATGTGAAGGAACTGCTGAGTGCTTAATAATCTACTTCTTTTATTTGGGCTGGACTTTTAAAAAAATGAAGTGTTCAGATCAGGCCCTTAGAAGACAGATTGTCCTGCCTGATTGTCTTGAGCAAAGTCCCTTTTTGGCTTTAATTGGGGTTTTTATTGCTATGATTTACAGTGGCAGGGTGAGGGCAGCACCGTTCCTGCAGTGCCTCAGACAAGTGGGAAGGGAAGGAGAAGGAGCAGAGCTATTCCTTATCTGGACACTTTCTTAGGTGCTTACAGAGCTGTGGACTTAAATAATTCCTCCATGGCAGTGCTGATGTGCAGCACAACCTTTAATACAAGTATTCTCAGTATGACTTTGCAAATATTCCCGAGTTTGGTTTAACACCTCTGGTGCTGCCCCTTGGCATCGGAGTGAGGGGGGTTTGTGCAAGGCTCAGAAATGCAGAGAAAATCACACACTTGGAAATCACCTCTGGGAACAGTCCTTGAGGCTTTCCTGGACTGGTCTGCCTGCTGTTCCTCTGTGTCCACTGCCACCTCCTCGTGTCCATTCCCATGTCCTGGTGTCCACTGCCACCTCCTCGTGTCCATTCCCATGTCCTGGTGTCCACTGCCACCTTCTTGTGTCCATTCCCATGTCCTGGTGCCCATTCCCACGTCCCCCTGTCCATTCCCATGTCCTGGTGTCCACTGCCACCTCCTTGTGTCCATTCCCATGTCCTGGTGCCCATTCCCACGTCCCCCTGTCCATTCCCATGTCCTGGTGTCCACTGCCACCTCCTCATGTCCATTCCCATGTCTTGGTGTCCACTGCCACGTCCTGATGTCCATCCCCATCTCCCCCTGTCCATCCCCATCTCCCCCTGTCCATCCCCACCTCCACAGACCCTGTCCTGTCCTGTGAGCCCCAAGTCCTGCCTTGCTTTGGGGCCCCTGTGCTGCATTTTGGGTTTTTGGGGACAGGACAGGGGAATTTGGCATTCCACACCAGCTGCCTTTGGCAGGTCAGTCCCCTGTTGGTGTGTGCTGTTCCCTGTGCTCAGCATGCAGGAATGTTGGTCAGACTTGGACTCTCCTGTCATGTGCAGATGCAGTGAATTTCCTAGAAACTTCAGGGAGGGGGTGAAAGTGATGTAGATAGTTTGTAACAAGTGGTGATTCAGTCATTGGAGCATAAAATGGATTTTTAATGCGCTGAAGAAGGAAACAAAGCCTGGCTTGGTAAGGTCAGCGTCAGAAATTTAGGGGCTGTGTTGATTTTTCTTTTGTATTACAGTTTATGGAGGATATTTTATTTTTCCCTTAATTAAATTGCTTTTGCAAGGTGTGTCAGCCCATCTTAAATCCTGTGTAGGAAGATCTGTGGCTGTATCTGATGAGGGCAGAACCTTCTGCTGCTTTTGGGACTTCAGCTCCCCTTTTTGCAGCTGGGTTGTGTCATCCAAGTTGTTTTTCATCCTTTCCCCTGTCAGTTTGTTGAGCAAACTTCCAAGTGGGGGGACAGGGACACCCCTCAAAGTTTAGGATTCTGGTGGACAGGGACACCCTCCAAGTTTAGGATTGTGGGGATTTGGACACCCCTCCAAGTTTGGGATTATGAGGATTAGGACACCTCTCCAAGTGTGGGGTTGTGGGGATTGCGACACCTCTCAAAGTTTAGGATTGTGGGGATTGGGATACCCCACAAAATTTAGAATTGTAGGGGCTGGGCTGTGGGAATTGGGATACCCCTCCAAGTTTAGGATTGAGGGGATTGGAACACCCCTCCAAGTGTGGGTTGTGGGGACAGGGACATCCCTCAAAGTTTAGGATTCTGGGAGACAGGGACACCCCTCCAAGTTTAGGATTATGGGGATGAGACACCCTTCCAAGTGTGGGGTTGTGGGGATTGGGACACCCTCAAAGTTCTGGATTGTGGGGATTGGGACACCCCTCCAAGTGTGGGCTGTGGGGACTGGGAGGATGCTCTGCCACACTTCCTTCCCTTAGTTTAAGAAGCAAAGCACTGAGCAGAGCTGCAGGGCAGAGGAGGGAGGATCCTCACCCTGCAGGGTCTCAGGGGAGTGTCTGCCTTCTCCCCAAGCTCCTGTGGTGAGCCAGGATGGAGCTGGAGGCATCCCAGTGCGGCTGCTGCCAGGTCCCAGTGTCACTGTGCCAGTTCCTGCTTGTCCTGCAGGACATCCCCTGCATGTTCCCCTTCAGAATCCCATTTCCAAGGGGTCCCAGTGCACTGTGTCAGTTCCTGCTTGTCCTGCAGGACATCCCCTGCATGTTCCTCTCCAGGATCCCATTTCAGAGCTGCTTTTCCCAGCACAGTGCCTGAAGCTGGAGTCAGGGATCAGCATCCCCCCAAGGGCAGGGCAGGGAGGGAGAGCTGGCTGCAATTCCTGCTAGGAGTGGTCCCATTCCAGCAATTAGGAGGAATTAATTGCTTGGCCAGAGCCCCAAGATATTGCAGATGGCTCTTAGAGGGATGGAACAGATTCCTGATGCTGAGGTGTGTCCAGTTTTGCAGAGGTGGATCCAGAAACTGCATTTTTGCCAGATATGAGGCCAGCTGGCTCGTCACATCTGCAATAGAAAAGTTTCTTTAGCTGAGAAATGGGATATCTTGTTCTGCTGCTATTTCTGAGGATGAGGGAGCTTAAATTTCTTGCTTACATTGGGAACTGAAAGCAGACAATCAATCCCCACAGAAATGGGGACAAACAACCATTTTCAAATGGGTTTGGTTATTGTCATGACTTTGGTGGTTTTATGCAGTGCTCCTCTTGCTGTTATGTTCCTGTTATCCCTTTTCCTGTTATCCCTTTTCCTGTTATCCCTTTTGAACAAGGCATCTCTGCATTCCAGGGAAGCTCTTTTCTCCTAATAGTGACTCCTTGCTTCTGAGCACAGGATTTGTCTGCAGCCCCAGCAGCACTTTCTCATTTTATGGAAGATTTAGCTCAATTTTCCACCTTATTTTCTCTTAATTTTTAGCAAAAATATGTTGCTTTGTTCAGGTCAAATTTGCAAATTTGTGGAGCTCAGTTTTTCTCTTTCCTGCTTTTGCACCTTTCATAAATCATCTGATGAATGTTGAAGCTGGAAGAGGCTGTTTGGCATTTACAAAGCTGATGGAAAACTTGAGTAAAGGATGCTTTGCAGGAAATGGCCTTTCAAAAAGGGAAGTAGTGCAAAAACCAGTTCTATTTTCCTTGTTCACAAACTTGTTTGGAAGATATTATTAATTAATCCCTCACATCTGTGCAGGTGCAGCCTTCAGCCTCCCAGCTGGGTGTTTTAACAGGAGCAAACCACAGCAGGGAATTCCCTCCCCTCTGTTCCAATCCAGTATTTTGGTTTCTTTAGGGAACTTGTGTATCTTTCAAAAGCCACAGTTTGGTAACTGAGTGTCAAAAGTTACCACAGAAACTTTCAGGAGAAAAAAGGGAAAGGCAGCTCCTGCTGAAATACCAAAACCACTGCAAAACCAAGTGTGAAAACTTTGGGGTGGCATGGATGGGACTGAAGGGGTCAGAGTTAAATCACAACCTGGTTCTGCTCAAAATGAAAGTGGGTGGTCACTAATTGCAGCTGTTGTTGCTGTGGAATTCCAGGAAAAGCT
>WBNQ01027367.1:0-13336 GCA_013401375.1 Spizella passerina
TTTTTTTTTTTATCTGTGTCTTCAGTTTTCCATGACTGGAACAGATACCTGGCCCCTTCTCTGGTAACAAATGAGCGAGCAAAACGAGCCCTCCAAGCTGCATGAGCAGAAGCTGTGTCCCTGAGGTGCTGGGCTCCTCCTCACCAAGCCTTTAAATTAAAGGAAAGGGAGAGAGATTTTTTTTTTCCCCCTGTTGGAAGCAATGCAATAAATAAGTGCATCTTCTTCCAGTTGCAATTTATAGGCACTGTTCCTCAAGAAATTGGCTTCTATGCATGAAAGCTATAAATACAGATGCTATGCTTCTTCTGTGCGTTTTCTGGTTTATTCAAGGTATGTCAGTGTAAGCCTGTGATGAAGAGAAGGTTAAGGAAGTGTGCAAATGAGTTCAGCTAATGCTTTTGTAATGGTGCTAAATGGTCAAGAGCTTCCATTAGCCTAGGTAGGAGAAACAGTTTGGGTTGCTAATTAGTAAGACAGAGTTTCACCCAAAGTAGGACTCAGAAACATTTGTCTTCATGATGGTCTTGTGGCTTAAGAGTTGATCAGCTGTAGCATAATTCCCAATAGATATGCAATGTCATTATGTGTTATATTACAGTGTATAGCCTCAAATGCTTAAACACTGAAACCTGGAAGATGAAACCTTGATTCAAGTCAGAATAAGGTTTCATATACAGACAGTGGAAAGAGAAATGGATAGTCTAAAAGGAGAAGGAGAGCAACACCTGACTTGTGTCAGAGCCAGTGGATGCAGTGCTGGCTCTCTAACTGGCTTGATCATGTCTGTGATAATGCCAAGAAAATTGGTCTTTAAATAAAATCCTGAATTCCACTTTGGTTTCAGTGCTGAAGCTGAGGGAGTGTATGGGTGCAAGAACAGGGCCAGGAAAGCTCTCTGCTGAGTGGAGCCATGTCCATGATTGTGAATTATAAATCTACGGCAGCCCATGGCTGCTGTAGATTTGTACCACCTGTTCTATTGCTAGGCAAACCCAGAGTTTTGGGGATGACCTTCTGTCATGTATATGTCTCATCTGATCCCTTGCTACCTGGGTTATTTTTTTTCAAATTCCAGGTGTCTCTTTTTGCTTTTTCCATGTTCCCCTCCCTCAGCAGTGGCACCTGCACTGCCCACCAGGTTGTCAGTTTCCCAGTGCTCACACAGCAGCTCTGTGGCTGAAGTAAGCCTGCCATGGGAGAATCTGCTGTGTTTGGTGTGGCTTGAGAAGGCAGGTAAGATGTGTTTTGTCCTTGCAAACAGGAATGCTAATGCCCTTTCTCTTACTGAGGGGTTTAGCACTATAATAGAGCATAAAATACCAATGAAGTCCAGAGTCATCCCTGCCCTCCATTTCTCATTTCTCAGAGTATTTCCAGTTCTTGTTTCATTTCATCAAATTGTACACCAACCTCATCTGCTTTCTGGAAACTGCCAGAAAAGTGTGTCGTCTTTTGTGCTGCACTGCAAATATGTGCACAGCCATTTCCCTTGGCCTCAAGGAGCTAAATGTTCACACATGTCAGGCACACTAGGATCACAATCCTTGGTAATCTGGATAATTTAGGTAATTTGGGTAACCTGACTGTGCATCAATGATGCACCAAGCTGTGGGAAAGCAAACAACTTTAACAAGCTGACCCCAAACCCTGAAATATCTTTGTGTGTGAGAGAAAAGTCTGGAGGGAGGACGAGGAAAAACAAGTCAACATATCTTTACCTCTTTATGGTTTGTTTTGGTTTGTTTGCCTGTTTTTTGTCCAAATGTTATTGAGAATAGAAACAAAAAATTAGAGAAGAACCACTAAGGAACCCAGAACACCCCCATTGTGTGTGAAACCCAACTGGAACAAACAAAGTAGGTGCTGGAAATATACACACTCAATCTTTGCAGATACAAGTAAGCACCAGAGCTGTAAATTGGGCCTGAAAAACCAACTTTCTCTGCAGAGCGGTGTGTGGTTCCTTTTCTGAGGCCTATCAGTTCATGTTATTCAGGCAGAGCTCCCCAGCTCAGCTCTGTGCTACTCTGCCCATAAGGGTGTTGAACAAATATTTTTTATCCAAGAGAGACTCATTAATGCCTTTCAAACCGGATGCAAGTTCCTCCTTATTCTTCTGCATAGCTCTGGTAATGGGAGCCTCCTCCAGAGATGCCCTACACAGATGTCTTTAGGAAATGTTGATGGCATGAAGCAGGAATTGTTTTCACTGAAAGATTTATAACCTTATAACCTTTCCAAGCCTAGGCAGTGCAAGTAGGCTGAGAACCAGCAGCAAGGGGTTTCTGACTTCTGCACTATACTCTAATACTGACTAACCCAGAGAAATCATTTTGGTCTAAAGTTTTGCTGTTCTGGGTCCTCAGTATGAGGAATGAAATGCCAGGGGGTTTTCAAAGGTACCGAGTGTTTCTGACTGCTATTTGAATTGAAGGTTTAGAGTCCTTATTAAAAAAAACCCCAACTCCCCCTCCCCCCAAGCCCATGGATCTTAATTTAGGGCTCCCCAAATCAGAAGCCACTTTGAAAGACATGCAGAAGCACAGAACAGCCGATAGATTTCCATATCCTGCAGGGTTTTGGCATGAATCCCCTTCTTTGGTTCCAGGCAGAAAAATACAAAGAGATGTCTGTGAATAGGACCTCACTGGGTGTCCAACCCTCTGAGTGAAATTTCCTGTGCAGAGGATGGTCTCGGCCTACATTTTCTAGTTATTATATAGAATTTGTTTCCTGCTAAGCTAGGAAAAAAAAAAAAGGTATAAAAACATAAAACCTTCAGTGGATTCCCACCTTATAGAGCTACTTCAAGCTGTACAGGCAGGATTTGTACTGGAGGAGTTGACATTGAATAGGGTAGTTCAAGGGAGACACCAAAGCTCAGCAGAGACATCCTTTAAAAATTATTTGTCTTGTCTGCAATATTTTGTAAGTTGATCCAAATCAGATTTTTGAGTAATACCATTAAAGTCAACAACCAACACCCAGGATGAATCAAGCTCTTAAAGTGCCATTCAGGCTCCTCGAGAGACACACATCCCAATGACTCCTTTAGCAGTCATTAAACCAATTATCATCCCAGTCTATTTCCAACAATTATCATCATAGACTTTTTGGGTTTAATCAGCTTTTTAATTGACCTGTGAATAAAACAGGAGATACAAAATTCTCCCCTGATACCTCAGGTGTAACTATTATACATTTAGCGTTGCTGTGTACATGAAATAATTTACACCATAATACTGACCTGGGGCTGGGATATGAACAACAATATACTCATAAATTAAAGACAAAAACAAATAAAAGGCAAAAAGGGAGAAGAAGAGGAAGTAGTAATCCTAAATAGAATGTCGCCATGCTGGCGACATTGCTTCTGGGACTTCCTTGGTCAGCAAATTTTGGGGCTGGAAGAAGGTTTTTGTTTCAGTTTTTTTTCCCTAAAATGGTATGCAAAGCACAGAATAGATTGTGATAGAAAATTTTTGACCATCTCAAAAGTGCTGCAATTATAGAATTGTGTTGCAGAAACGCCTTCAGACAATTGCTTAGGATTTTAAAAAGAAACCAGCCATTTAGGCATATGTCCCAACTAACTTTTACCGTGCCTTGCCTTAGCACGGCGCTGCAAAGTGGCCTGAATGCAGCAATTTGCGGGATTTGGCACTGAGAGCCCCGCAAGCACTTAGCAAAAGCAATTGTGTAGCTCTATTGAAAATCCCGCGTGTCATGCTGTGGGGAGCCAGCACTTTTTATCTGTCGGCACTGTTGGTGACAAATATTAAAATAAAAAGTATGACACTATAGGTGCTTCAAAATTCAAACTGCAAGTTTCCTACTGCGGGACTTCTAACCATGTAATAAAGTGCAGGGAAGAAAGCAGAGTTCAGACCCCATGCTGTAATAAAGGCAAGGAAATCTTAAGTGTTCAAATACATAATTCATTCTCTTCTGAGACTTTCTACCAGGTTTCTCCCAGTAAAGATTTTAATTTGTGCCTGGATGATACAATCTTTAATTTCTTTTTTACCTCCAGAGACAGCTGGGAGGGCGCTGGGGCAGCCGTGCCCGTTGGGGGGGATGAGAGGGAATGGTCAGGAGGGGTCGGGAGCTGCTCTGCAGTGGGAGGGTGTGACAGCCCCGCAGGGCCAGCCCGGCCGCAGGACGAGGAGCCCCGGCTGCCACCCCCTGTGAAAGTGCCTGCAAAAGTCACCGCAGCAGTCAGTGAGCTTTGTTTGTTTCCCATAGAAATGCTTTCCACCTTAAATAATACCTCCTCCAAGGATCTCAAGGCACATAGCAAACACTGCCTGAGCTTCACCTTCTTGTGGGGAGGTAAGAACCCATTCCCACCTCTCCTTTTGCTGTACTTTCTGCTGACTAGAAGACTACTGTCTTTTTGTTACACAATTATCAAAACTGGAATAGGAAACACATGACTTTGAAATTTTTTTGTTAGCTGTGAATATTAGACTTGAGGATTTATTGCTTTGTTGTATAAATATTTTTACCTCTGTTTAATAATGTTTTATGTAAGGAACAGTGCAATTATCATAAGGGAAAAGAAACTAATGAGAAATTGGAGACATCTTTGCATGTGGGAGTGGTACACATAGGCAACAAGTTTATGAGAAGTCATTGGCCATATAAATGAGCAAATATATCCCTGCTAAAAGTTCAGTGAAATCACTTCATTTATATCTGGGATAAATTTGGCTCAATTGTGAGAAGAATGCCTGCATCTCACTCTGCAGTGGTCATTTGACCTAAATTATATACATTGATCCGTGTTCCCCCCTGGTGTTAGCATGCTGGATTACATATTCAGATGTAAAGCTACAGGAATGTGCCTTTTGACCCATTTAAATTTTCTAATCCAGGCTCTTAAGTCTAGTTATTTTTTTTTTAAACCCTGGTCTTTTTCCATTCCTTCTCCAGTACCTTCTTAGGGTCTGGCATCCATCTCATCCCAAGCCTGGTAGAGTCCTTGGCAGTCAGTGCTTTAGAGATTGTTGGCCTGGCTGGGGTTTGGTTCTCCCAGGTAGGGTAATTCAGGCAGCAGTGTTTGCAGTCATGGGGTCTGTGCACTTTTGCTCCCTTTCCTAGGAGGAATCCCAGAAATCCTTTGTGTGTTCAATGTTAAAAACATTTTTATTTTAATGCTTGTTTTTTTTTACAAAATGGTTGGAAAAATTGTGTCCCTGTTGATGTTGCTGAGAAGGCTGCCATGGATGTTGGAGGAGCTTGGCCTGCAGGTAGAGGCAGAGGACATCATGTTTCCTTCCGGGTCTCCAGGAGCAGAGGATGGTGGATCAGGGCACAGCAGGGCTATCCTCCATGGTGCCAGCTGCTCCCAGGAAGCCCAGAGCCTCAGTGCCTGTGCCTAGACTTGCTCTTTCAAGAAAATATTATTTCATGCTGCTTTTTCACAGCTTTTCAGTGTAGGGAGAGTTAACTCTGATTCCTTTCTGCAAGACAGACTATTAATTAGCAGCATGAGCCTGGTGCAGCTGGGTTGAAATGTGTTAAAACAAACAATTAAAAAAAAAATAAGGCACCCTCTGCCTACTTCAGTTTAGAGGAAAGGTCTCTCTAACTCCACCTGCTCAGAGGCTACATTGAGGCTCTTTGACTCTGCTCTGAGACTTGCTGACACTACTGATTCAACACTGTATCAAGACACTCCAACTGTGATCTGAGACCTGGAGCAGAGCAGGAGCATCTTGACACAGTGTCAAAACAGTAGTCAAGAGCGCATGGACACAGCACTGAAAGGCTTTTGTCTCCCAAATGAAAAGGAGCTGGATTATTTTCATCTTTTTTCCTTTTATTTTTTTTTTCTATTAATGGTAGCTTTCTCTTAAATAAAAATCCCCACAGTTTATTTGCAGGAAGAAAGCATGACATGTCCCCCTCCCCCCTGCCTTTTTGTTTGATAAAGCAAAGTGACAGACAATGCCTTCACTGTACAATGCACTTCACTAAAGCTTCACTTTACTTCTTCAGCTTTGGAGAAGTAAAAGGCTATATTTGAAAATTATTCCAAATTGGGAACCAAAAGTGGCTAATCTTTTCATGATACTGCACATCATTTATCTGTGTCTCTTTGTATTTTTGTTTGTTGTATATTTAGAATTGCATATTTGTACAATAACATGGTTTTGATCTGATTATAGTTTTGATCTGACTTGTAGTTTTGGACACAGNAATTATTCCAAATTGGGAACCAAAAGTGGCTAATCTTTTCATGATACTGCACATCATTTATCTGTGTCTCTTTGTATTTTTGTTTGTTGTATATTTAGAATTGCATATTTGTACAATAACATGGTTTTGATCTGATTATAGTTTTGATCTGACTTGTAGTTTTGGACACAGTGTTTCTCACCAACCTCCCCACAAAATTCAAGCTATAATACCTGTGAATTCAGTTTTGAGTGTTGACCAATGTTCAAGAGAAGAAATTAGTTCAATTGTCAGAATGTGACGATGCCTGCTGAGACAGGTTTCTTTTCTGCAGATGGGGTGGTCTTAATGCTACATGGACTGTGACTTTATAACAGGTTAAACTCATTTATTTAAAAAATGAGAATACAATTGAATTTATTTTTCCTTGCTGGGGTCACAGGTACTAAGGAATTAGCAAAACCATCGACTGCATGTTTTATAGATGACAGTGTTTTTACTGAATGTTAAATGAAAACAATCCATTAAAATAAAAAATGAAAATTCTTTTTGTTTCCTTTTCCTCTTGGGCCTTCCCAAAAGGAGGTCGACACCGACCCAGTTTGAAAAATACTTACCTAAGCCAATCACTGCCCAGCATGTATTCCCTTGAGCAACTTGAGTGGGCATGATGCCATCTGAACAGATGGGCATTACTGTAGGCAACCAAGAGACCATGCATGTGAATCAAGTATGGGTGTTTACAGCATCATTTCCCTGATGAGAATGTCAAAATGGCAGCCCAGTCCGAGCCTTTGGCTCAGTTCACTTGCATTTCACTAATTCAGCTCTAAAATGGACAACTTCATGAAATAAATTATTAACATTAGGTTGGGTGGTCCTGATTTTACTTCATTGGATTGGGCAGAGCAGGTGGGTAATGGACTTGCTGAAAATACCACGCCTGGCTCCTGTCTGTAGCAGGGGGGTTTGTTCTTTTGTGAAATGAAGGCAAAGAAGCCCCCATGTCTGTGCCAACTGTAACATGACAAACAGGCCAACACATCAGCACTACAGATGTTCTCCAAACTGAAAAGAACAGTTTTACATTTGTTCTAAGGAGACATCTTATTTCAATCAAAATTAAAACACTATAAAAGGGGACTTACATGCCTGATGTATTTGAATAATATCCAAGTGCAAGGTCATCTCCTTAAAGGTGCACATATTGAATTAGGATTTCATTGCTGTCCTAAGGAGAGATGCACATAAATGGTGCTACATTTCTGAGCTCAGCAGTCATTGTAACTCCTGTATCTGTTGAATGAAGATATTTCTACTGAATTATCATTGGAAGTTCTCTACCATCTGTTAAAAAGTGAACTTCAAGTACAGAAAATAAAGACTGGAATTTAAATATTAATACCTTTGTCTACTTTAACAAAAAAGGCTATTAAGATATATATTCTGGAAACTTGATCTAAAGTGTATATCTGAAGTGCTGTAATTATTNAAGAAAATATTATTTCATGCTGCTTTTTCACAGCTTTTCAGTGTAGGGAGAGTTAACTCTGATTCCTTTCTGCAAGACAGACTATTAATTAGCAGCATGAGCCTGGTGCAGCTGGGTTGAAATGTGTTAAAACAAACAATTAAAAAAAAAATAAGGCACCCTCTGCCTACTTCAGTTTAGAGGAAAGGTCTCTCTAACTCCACCTGCTCAGAGGCTACATTGAGGCTCTTTGACTCTGCTCTGAGACTTGCTGACACTACTGATTCAACACTGTATCAAGACACTCCAACTGTGATCTGAGACCTGGAGCAGAGCAGGAGCATCTTGACACAGTGTCAAAACAGTAGTCAAGAGCGCATGGACACAGCACTGAAAGGCTTTTGTCTCCCAAATGAAAAGGAGCTGGATTATTTTCATCTTTTTTCCTTTTATTTTTTTTTTCTATTAATGGTAGCTTTCTCTTAAATAAAAATCCCCACAGTTTATTTGCAGGAAGAAAGCATGACATGTCCCCCTCCCCCCTGCCTTTTTGTTTGATAAAGCAAAGTGACAGACAATGCCTTCACTGTACAATGCACTTCACTAAAGCTTCACTTTACTTCTTCAGCTTTGGAGAAGTAAAAGGCTATATTTGAAAATTATTCCAAATTGGGAACCAAAAGTGGCTAATCTTTTCATGATACTGCACATCATTTATCTGTGTCTCTTTGTATTTTTGTTTGTTGTATATTTAGAATTGCATATTTGTACAATAACATGGTTTTGATCTGATTATAGTTTTGATCTGACTTGTAGTTTTGGACACAGTGTTTCTCACCAACCTCCCCACAAAATTCAAGCTATAATACCTGTGAATTCAGTTTTGAGTGTTGACCAATGTTCAAGAGAAGAAATTAGTTCAATTGTCAGAATGTGACGATGCCTGCTGAGACAGGTTTCTTTTCTGCAGATGGGGTGGTCTTAATGCTACATGGACTGTGACTTTATAACAGGTTAAACTCATTTATTTAAAAAATGAGAATACAATTGAATTTATTTTTCCTTGCTGGGGTCACAGGTACTAAGGAATTAGCAAAACCATCGACTGCATGTTTTATAGATGACAGTGTTTTTACTGAATGTTAAATGAAAACAATCCATTAAAATAAAAAATGAAAATTCTTTTTGTTTCCTTTTCCTCTTGGGCCTTCCCAAAAGGAGGTCGACACCGACCCAGTTTGAAAAATACTTACCTAAGCCAATCACTGCCCAGCATGTATTCCCTTGAGCAACTTGAGTGGGCATGATGCCATCTGAACAGATGGGCATTACTGTAGGCAACCAAGAGACCATGCATGTGAATCAAGTATGGGTGTTTACAGCATCATTTCCCTGATGAGAATGTCAAAATGGCAGCCCAGTCCGAGCCTTTGGCTCAGTTCACTTGCATTTCACTAATTCAGCTCTAAAATGGACAACTTCATGAAATAAATTATTAACATTAGGTTGGGTGGTCCTGATTTTACTTCATTGGATTGGGCAGAGCAGGTGGGTAATGGACTTGCTGAAAATACCATGCCTGGCTCCTGTCTGTAGCAGGGGGGTTTGTTCTTTTGTGAAATGAAGGCAAAGAAGCCCCCATGTCTGTGCCAACTGTAACATGACAAACAGGCCAACACATCAGCACTACAGATGTTCTCCAAACTGAAAAGAACAGTTTTACATTTGTTCTAAGGAGACATCTTATTTCAATCAAAATTAAAACACTATAAAAGGGGACTTACATGCCTGATGTATTTGAATAATATCCAAGTGCAAGGTCATCTCCTTAAAGGTGCACATATTGAATTAGGATTTCATTGCTGTCCTAAGGAGAGATGCGCATAAATGGTGCTACATTTCTGAGCTCAGCAGTCATTGTAACTCCTGTATCTGTTGAATGAAGATATTTCTACTGAATTATCATTGGAAGTTCTCTACCATCTGTTAAAAAGTGAACTTCAAGTACAGAAAATAAAGACTGGAATTTAAATATTAATACCTTTGTCTACTTTAACAAAAAAGGCTATTAAGATATATATTCTGGAAACTTGATCTAAAGTGTATATCTGAAGTGCTGTAATTATTTTGTTTTTCTTTTGAGGATCTCTTGTATTTTCTTCTTGCCAGCTTCTGTGTGTGCTTGTGCAGTGCTAACTGCTTATGTACCCTTCATTTTCAGATGTGGTAATTACATAACCTTTTGCTTTCCTAAGTGGCTAGTCAGCCTGAACTTGAAAAATTGGCATGCTGAATCATCAGGATCAGGTATGGAATACTTGAATATGTATTTCTTTTGGAATAATGCAGTGTCTTACAGATAATAGGTAAAATGCCTGGTGTTTAACAATTGTTTCTGGTTTTATTTGGGATTGTTTCTGTTTTATTTAAATAATCTAATTTCTTAATCTTCTAAGAAGTATGTGGTGAGTTTTACATCTAATCCTATGCTTTAGTTGGGGAATTAAGGATAAAAAGAAGCAGCTTTTCAAAACTGTATTAGGATTGCAATGCAAAAAAACCAAAAATAATTTTCTAACACTTGGTTGGAACAAAGAGTATCTGAAATGTGTCATTTTCTGTATGCAGAGTATTTAATTATTTTCCTCTCATTTCAAACTATCAAAATCACCATTTTCATTTGTCTTCTATGCTGTGCTGTGATGGTTCTGCCTTCTGCCATTAGACTTGCTAAAATGCTCTGATACCTTCTTTTTCATTTTCCAGGGAGCTTAATGTTTATTTTCTTGCTCAATGTCATGGTAACAGAAAGATTTCCTTTATATTATAGCTAAGTTTGTGCTTTAAATCCAAGCAGGGCAGGTTGGAGAGTGCAGTATATCCCATGTGGAAAGGCAGCACTTGCTTTCTGGGTGCCAGCACATACTCCCAGCTGTTGCTGTTGCTGTGGGGTCACAGATGCAGCTCACACTGAATCAGTTAAAAATGTAGCAGATATGCTTGGGGACACAAGCTCAAATTTTCAGGGCCTGATTATTCTGTTAGTTTCATATGTGCAATTCCCACAGAAGTCAGAGGAAGCACTACATGCAAACCTGACAGGCTAATTTGGAGCCCAGAACTGCAAAGGATGTAATCATACATTTGATTTCTGTGGGTTCTTGGGGTGTAATTCTCACCCATCTCCACGATATTAGGATATTCTACAGCTTTTGAAGAATTGAATGAAGCTAAAAAATATTAGGTGACTTGTAATATTTCATTTTCAATAATCAGGGGAAGGAAAAGAAATCTGAAGTAAATGAGTTCATATTGGACCAGCCCAGAGTGAAAAATGTGTTCTACAGTGCTCTGAAAACTGAGCTAAGAGTAATAGAACGTGTGGCACATTATGTGCAGGGAAGGGCCCCGAGGGATGAAGGCAAACTAATCAAAGGAATTGCTAATGGCCTAGAAGGAGAATGGGGAACAACCTGCTTCTTACAGAGCCCCTCAGCTCAGAGGGCTGGTGTGCAGACTGCTGGGACCCCAGCCTAAGGTCTCAATGAATTTATCCAAAACAAGTCAAATTCAAGGCAATTTTTTAATGTCTATATATTTTATTCTTTTATCAGAAATTTCTTCCTCATAGAGAACAGAGACAAGTATTGGGGCTGAACCACCACTGCCACATCTGCACAGGCTTCTATAACATTACTCATGCCTGTACTCCCACAGCACACCAGGGCTAATACTGCTGGTCTGTTTTGCCTGCTGACTGATCAGCATCTCAAGGCAAATAAAATTGTCAAGTAGAATGGATTTAGCACTGGATTATTAAAAGATGATCTGAAAAGGTGGCCAGTCAGGTCTAAGCAAGCTGTCACTTGTTTCAGTAAGCAAATGGAGACCAAAGGCATCTTTAATATGATGCTCCCAGTGTCAGTATTAACTCTCTTTCTCATCTGTTTTCAGATTAATGGGACTGAGAAATCCAAGAAGGAAAGTGGAGGCTGGAGTGATGCTGATTACTCTGGAAGGTATGGCAGTTGGTGCACTAATGGGGAGCAGAATTACAGACATCCATAGGAATTGAAGGAGCCTTAAAACAACAAGGCAGGACAGGCAGTGCAGCCTGCACAATGGGGAACATGGAGGTTCACTGTGCCTCTCTCTTGAAGCCTACAGCTTTGGGAAAAGTTCAAAATGCAGTCTTAGGAATCCCAGAGTTTGTTGGCATCCCCAAATATTCTAAGTAATATTTGCAGGAGATGAAAAGTGCTCTTTGCATTAGGATCTATTAATGATCAGTTTTCAAACTGATCATCAAGTGTCAGAGATACAGAGGTAGATAGGGAGATGAGGAATCAATAAAATAAATCTGCTGTATAGTCTTGAGAAGGGCTAGGGTGCCTTAATAACTAGTGGATGAAGGAGAAAATACAGAAAAACATGAGTGCTGTTGACTTGTACTGGGAGAAAAAAAAAGCTGAAGGTTAACCAGGGGTCTGTCAAAGTAAGAAGAGGAGATTTGCTTTGGACAGAAGGAGGGATTTATTTTATGAAGACTGATTAAGGAAAACAAACCTGGTGTGAAGACCTCTTGATATGGCTAAGATGTGATCTTTTGAGGAAGAGTTTGTAGAAGCTTTCTTAGGGAAGGGACAATGATTACTAAGTGGAAGAATTAGCCACAAATTAACTTTCCTGGTACTTTGGCAGTTAGATATTAAAAGCAGGTCCTGGTGTGCCTATGTATATGTGTACATATATTTATATGTAAATATATATATTCATGCTGAGGCTGTCCCTGAGCCCCAGGGTGGTTCCATGTGAACCCCAGTGCCCCAAAGTAGCAAGGAGGCAAGGGGGTTGTCCTCTGCATGTGTTTTGTACTGCAGCTATTCTGGCTCATCCAGTGATTTTGGGTTCCTGTAGGAGGCTTATTCCTACAGGGAGTAATATATGCAGCAGATGTTTGCAGTGACACAAAACAGCCTTTCCAAAGAGGCTGCATTTTTTCAACCCAAAGATGTTCCGGTGTGAGAATGGCAATGCAGACTGACTGAGGATGTGCACAGGCTTGTAGTGTGAATTTCCAATGCACATAGATTCCTTTTCTGTGAGGGACACATAGATCTTATAGCTGTGTCTCTTGCATGCTGGTCCTGCCTTTTGCAGAGGTTTGGATTCTGTTTGTGGGTGGCTTGTACTTGGTAATGGGTCTTTCACTGCATCTCTGAGGTAATTCTGGACATATGATTCTGCACAGGTAATTCTGTTCATCTCTGGACAGGCCTTCACAGCACTTAACATGCTCCTACATGGCTCCTGCTTCCATATTATAGGGCAAAGATGAGCGTTCTCACTCCCTGTGACAACAGTGATAGGAACACTTGGTCTACGTTCTACATTCTGTTCATAAGATAGCATAGAAATTCTCCACAGTTGTAAATAATTGTCCTTTTTATACTGGGGAATAAAAGGAAGCCTCAATAGCCAGTGCCAGGTAATTCATGCAGCACACATAAGTGTGTTTGCTTCAGAGGAGAACTTGGACAGAGGTAGACAAATAAATACAAACTAAAAGCACTCTTTTTAAATTTGTTTTGCAGATGTCATGTCATTGATAGTTTTGTTTTATGCTGATATTAACTACACACTGTAAAGGGAAACCAGGATTTGGAGACTGTGAATTGC
>WBNQ01027370.1:2948-13493 GCA_013401375.1 Spizella passerina
CATATATATTTATATATACATAATTATATATGTATATAAAGTATACCACATGTTTTTGGTACTATGCAAACTATGATCCATTAGATAACAAGTAACACACCACAATTTGGAGAGAAGAGAAATACAAAACCAAAACAGCCAAAAATTAAAGTAGAAAAAATGGCCATAAATGTTTGTGTTTTGAAAGCATCTATACTTCACCTTCCTCCCTGCCTCTCCCAATCCTCTTGATGTCTGACATTCTGTGCTAGAACCTCAGGCTGAGATTCTACTGATTCAAATAGTACTGATTAAAGTGTCTTTGGGGCATCCTGTCTGGTCTCCTCCATAAGGGCAAAGGGCCAATTCAGTCCTAATCAGCTCTGTCCAATGCAAAGGTCTCATATCTTACCATGCCTACAATGACACAGGACACCCATGTTCAAGTGAATCCACCTTAGCAGCCAATGGACTTCACGCTCTAACTAATTATAATTGCTTAGCTAACTAAGCAGCGATCTTACTGGTAGCAGCTGTCATCAATAAACTATAAAGAAAAAAATCTCAAAAAAAAGAAGTGACTCAAGTACAAGTGTGCATGATTAAGTAAACTGGGATGAGAGAAGACTTGAGCTAGTTAGTCCCACAACAGAGTCAAAGGCACATGATTTTTAACAATTATTTAGTAGGTTTTAAAAATAATGAAATAACATCCAACCCATATCTAAGGAAAAATAAAAGAATCACGATAGTAAGTTTATACTTATTCTAGAACATCTTAACTGTATGCATACAGTTAACAACAATAAAATAAGAGTAGATTTGAATATTTCCTTCCTCCCCAAAAGAGACTTCATTAAAAGAAAGTTACTTGATTGCCTTCTGTTTGCAACAACTCCTGTTTTTCTTCTGGATTTCTTTTCTGTTCAAATCGCTGAATAAATTCACAGTCTTCACCTGAAATCATCTGACCTCTGAAAAACAAAACATTAAACTGTAAGTAACACGAACAGTAAGTTGGAAATAACTGTGCTGGGTTCACATGGCAAGGCTGTGTTAGCAGGGGACTGCTTGGATGGCTCCTGTGAGAAGACACCAGAAGTGGCCCCTGTGTCAGACAGAGCCCGTTCCAGCCAGCTCCAGGACAGACCCACAACTGACCCAACCTGAGCCACTCAGTAATGACAGTAGCACCTCTGTGATAACACGTTTAAGGAGTGAAAACTGCTGTGCAACAGCAGCTGAGTCAGGACCGAGGACATGGGAAAGAAACAACTCTGCTGACTGCCAGATCAGTGCACAAAGGAGGGAGAGGAGGTGATGCACATGCCAGAGCACAGATTCCTCTGCAGCCTGTGGTGAAGACCACGGTGAGGCAGCTGTGCCCCTGCAGCCCATGGAGGTCCCAGGGGAACAGAGATCCACTGCAGCCCATGGGGGTCCTAGGGGGAACAGAGATCCACCTGCAGCCCATGGAGGACAGCCATGCTGGAGCAAGCAGATGTGCCTTACAGGAAACTGCAGTTCATGCAGGTTTTCTTGCAGGACCTGTGACCTCAAGGGCCTGGAGCAGTACAGTCTGGGCAGGAGGTGGTTCTTTGATTTTTTCCTATTTTTCATTAACCTACTCCATTTAATCAGCAATAAATGAATTTAATTTCACCACGTAGAGCCTGTTTTGCCCATGATAGTAAGTGGTCAGTGATGTCCCTGTCCTCACACCTCAACCCGAGCTTTTTGTTATGTTTTTTCCCCTGTTCTTTTGATGGAGCAAGTGTGTCTTGTCCTGATGGACACCTAGTGACCTGCCAATGTCAACCCACCATATAAATCTTGTTTCCTTCATCTTGAGCTATCATAGAATCATAAAATAGTTTAGTTTGGAAGCAACCTTGAAGAGCCCAGTCCAATCTGGCCTTTAACTCATCCAAGGATAAAGCAGCCACAACTCTCTGGGCAGCCTGTTCCACTGCCTTACCAACCTTGCAGTTAAGAATTTCTTCATAACATCTGATCTAAACCTTCCCTGTTTCAGCTTAAAACCACTGCCCATTGTTCTGTCACTATATGCCTGTACAAAAAGTCTCTCTCTCTCCTTTTCATAAGCCCTGCTGAGGTACTGGAAGTGCTCCCCAAAGTCTTCTCTTCTCCAAGCTAAACAACTCCAACTCTCTCAGCCTGTTTTTGCAGGAGATGTGCTCCAGCCCTCTGATCATCTTGGTGGTCCTGCTCCAACAGGTCCATGTCTTTGTTGCGCTGAGGACCCCAGAGCTGGATGCAGCATTTCAGGCAGGGTCTTGCAAGGGCAGAGTAGAGGACATACAACATTGGTAAAGTGATATGGTTGATACTGTAGCCCACAACAAGGCAACAGGCTCCTTCCTGCAAAAGGTCTCATGTAAAAAAATTTAAAACTTATGGTGGAATAATCTCTCAAAAGTCTTCCCTATGCATCACCTCTGAACAGCATTCTCCAAATAATTTTTAAACTTCCAGGGGCTGAACGTGATGTCAGTTATAAGAACTGAATTACACACAGCTAGCATGTTATGCCAAAATGATAATACATAACATGAGTAACAGTCTAATCCAACCAAGAAATAAGTGCTGAAAAACAAAATTAATTGTTACTTTAAGTTTGCTGTAAGCACCGAAGAAAACTGTAAGGAGAACAGAGATCATGGTTCCTAATTTATTTTTAGCTTTCACTAATCCCATCTTGAGTTTAAAAACTGATATGCATGCCAGTTCATCTAAACACATAGCAAGGGAGTTTGATATAGTGAACTGTTGTGGACACCTCTAAGATAACAGATGTCTACTTAATCTTCTCTTCAACTTAATATTCAAGTGGTTACTGCCATCATCAGTGCTATTTCAGAAAGCTGTAGACTTAGCTGAAGAGTCAGACTGGCAGAACACTACTGGGGTTTTTTATAATACAAAACTTCACATCACAAGAAATAAAAAAACTTGTCAAAATAGCACAGTCAGGTACTCTTCAGGTAAGAAAAGTAATTTTAAATCAAGTAGTCCTAAAATTATCCAAGATTTTATTAGGTTACTATCTTTAACTAGGTAATACCAAGAGGGCTTCAGGAAAGAAGGAAATCACGCACAGTCACAGAGGATGAAAGCATTAGACACTCCTGCTTCAGTTATTTCCAAGACTCCTCTTAATATTTCCACTGAATGAAATGCCTCTTCCACTTTGCAAAGCTACGTAGCATGGACTCTTCACCCATCTTTTCCATATTCAAGGTCAGTTTTCAGATGTTCCATGAGTAGAGATTACATTAAAATCATTGTAAACTTTGCAGGAAGCGTTCGCGGTTTTTTTACCCAACTGGCTCACCTGGATTCTTGAAACAGAAAACTAAGACCTACAACGAGTTTTTTTCTTTGCTTTTACTTAAATGATTATGTCTTTAGTATGACCTCATCACAGAGCCATCCTTTATCTATTTACTATTCAAGCAAAGAAGTAGTCCAGCTGCTTTGTTACAGATATCCTCATATGCACTGAGGAAAGACAACCAAGATTTACTAGAGGGAAGATTCCTAAAGCCAGTGATAGGATAGCCCTTGCCCAACTTCTGCAAAAACTTGAATAACTATAGATGAATCATATGGGATTGGCCAATGATGATCATGCTGCTACCATGCCTTTTAGACTGACCTATGCTCTTTCTTGCCTATTAAGGTTGGATTTAAATACTTATGGAAAGAGCAGGACAATTCACCTGCCACAAATATTGAATTTAAAGACCCACAACTAGAAGCCTCTTTTGTTACAAATAATGCTGACCAAACCAGGGACTCATGGATCATACTGATACAAAAATAACTAGATAAGCTGCTTGTTTATAAGAATATGGCCAGTTACAAAACACTTCAAAGATGACCTAAGACAAACCCTTAATTTTCAGCTTTAATGCTGGAGAAAGCCTCAGCCCATGAAGAGAGATACTTCTCTACAGTCAGGCTATTAAAAGAGGTCTGCCAACTGCAAAGGGAAAAAGCTTTCAAGCTTTTGCTTTTATCCTACATTAGGCCACAGGAAAAAAAGAAAAAATATGTGGGGATTGATATTGCTGTTAAAGGAAAAAAAAGACATTAAAGTTTATTCTTTATCACTTTGTTAGTGCCATTCAAAAAATACATCTTCCAACCCATACAAAACATTACAAGGGCTCTGACAGCTTTTTAAGCAAGCTGTTAATATTTTATCAACAAGCTCATACATCTGATTAATAGTTTTAGTGATTTCAAATGCATCTATTTCCATTCATCTTATTTTAAAACTGAAATGACTGATTATACAGTAAACCTGAAACGTGGGGGGAGGTTTAAGAAAAACCAACCAAAAATCATGAGAAAGTGCAGAACAGCCTCCGACTCAGCTGATACTGAGTCCCATGATGCTATTACACATTTTCCTCACCCCCTCTTCAAAGCAACAGAAATTTCCCAGCACCTTTTAGCAAACAAGTAACCAAAGCCTTCCTCCATCCCTCTTCCTAGCAGTCATTTAACTTGTTATTTTCCAGGATGTGTCTTCAGTCTTTTGCCAAGATGGAAGTCACTTTGAACTTCAGCTGTATCCTGGTTCCAGCTGGGATAGTTAATATTCTTCCCAGTAGCTGGTACAGTTCTGTGCTGTAGACTAGTATGAACCCTTTATTATTTTTTTCTTATTTTATTCCTCTTCTTTTTCTGTTCCATTAAAGTCTCTTTACCTCAACATGTCAATTCTCCCTTCTTTTTTTCCTCCTGTCTGAGAATATCAGGTCTAGGACAGGAGCCCTGTAAGCACATTTTAAGGCTCTGTTCCTGGAATACCAAGAGCTGCCTTTGAGAGCACTTGCTGGAGGAGACAAAACTGAAACTCAAGGATTCAGAAAGCATGAATTTGCAAGACCACCATTTTTAAATCCACCTGATCACTCAATATGACTCAGAATCTTGTGATTTCTTTTTTCAATTGTGCATTTCCTCCATCAACTCTTGTTCCTTTTTTTTTTTTTTTTTTGTATGATTTAGCAAAAGACACTCTGAAGGTTAGGGTATTTTTGTTTGGCTTTTACTTTGTTTTGGGTTTTTTTATTAAAAAAATTGACTATCTATGCAGCAAATATGAAGCTCATATGAACCTACCATATCAAGGCATAATTTCTTTTATCCAGGTATCTACAGTACTTTGCATGTACCTAGAGACACTAAATGTATCCAATTGCTCAACAGTTTTAGCACTACAAAATTAAAACAGTAAAACAGACTGAATGCACTCTACAAGACTCAACTAAATTTGAGGGAAAAAGAAAAAAAACAAACCACAAAACAAAGCAGAAGAAAATACCCCACATACTACAAATTAGGAAACTTCTATATTTCCTCTAAGACAAGACTGACTTTTAAAATCTGACATATTTAACCTGCTTTAGAAGGTTCTTCCACTCCCAGGAAAATAGAACAGATATTTTATCAGAATTCACAAACATGCATGTGAAGTATTTGAAAACACACAGGAAACCATGTACAAATTAGCCATCAAGTATCTCATCTGATTAAATATAAAGTAATGTCAAATGCAGTGTATCTAGAAAACCTACAGTGCAGTAAGGTGCAAGTTGAACTCTGAAACAAGCTCAATTTTCCACAGAATTCATTTACTACCCTAAGAAAGCAAAATCAAACCTGCTTCAAACAATCCAACACACCCTCCCCTGGCATTCTGACACCCTGAGGCAAATGCTGAAAGCAATCACACAGAGCAAAACAGCAGGTGCCTTTTTAACTCAGGGAGGGCACCCACACCTCTGAACTGCAACCAGCCTCAAGATCCAAACGCAGCAAAGTCCACACAAAACGAAAGCTTCCACAGGCAGACCTACACATCACCTTCCACTGCTCCAAGCTTTGTTACTTTCCTCCCCCTCAGACACAGCCCCCAGCTGGAATCCAACATAAAGAAAGGATACATTTTAGCAGCAGAAAATAAATTACATTTTTCCACAGCCTCGTTTTGTAAGGAGCAGTGAACACACAAGCAAGCTGGCAATATAGACAACTGTCATATCTAACAGTATACAGAAAAAACATCAAAAGTCAGCAGTTGTGTGTTAGTGTAGCTTGATATTTAGTTTACAGTTACAACCTTCAGAGATGGAATAAACACTGTGTCAGTTAATCTTTAGCTTGAACTGACTCTACAAGAAAAGTCAGGCTACTGAAGTCTGACCAGCTACAAGTGAGCCATTTTACTTTTGCACTGAAGAACGGAGAGGCAAAAAAAACTTCAGATGCCCTTCTGTGTGACCCTGAGCCCAATGCTGTTACAAGTGGTGCAATCTTCAAAGCACCTTTACACACACACAACTGCCACAGGGAGAGGAGAAAAAACACTTCATCAAAGTTTCTTGTGAAATTCTTTGACTTCAACTATCTAAATACTATCTACAGTTTCTTCAACTACATAAATGCTGCCTCTAGTTTAAGAAGCATAAATCACGTTTAAGAAGCAAAAATCATGTCACACCTGAGTTGATGTGTTCACTTAGGGAAAAGAAAAATATTTCCTTCAATTTAAAAACATCTGATGAGTTGAAGTAATTCCTTCATATATATTTATATGCTAGTTTACCACAGTAAGTGCACACACAATCAGAACAAGGAGCTCAAAAGGAAGAGAACTGTCCTTTCAAGCACTCCATTTTCCTTCTCCACAAACCAGACCAAAACAAACCACTCTGACCTGCCTCTAACAGCTGCATCAGAGAAAGTACTTTCTACTCATTTAATAATGTGTTTCATTCCAGAAATGAATCAAATAACTGCACTGACTGACTTTCCAAGAAATCCCTTAAAGCTCAGCCTCAAAGACATCATCACATCCAAACCTGTCCATTGTAAAAAAGGACATGTCCAAATCAAGGTATGAGTTTATTTCCTTTGGAAGCACCAAAAGTTCTGCTGATGTTTTTCAATAACTCACAATAAGGAAACTCCTCAGGCAAAGAAGAAGTTATCCTCAAGAAGCTCCACAATCCCTCTGGCACCATTTAAGTCAGTCCTTGAAGCCAACTTACTCAGACAGCCAGGCTTTGTTCCTCAGTAGATACAAGACAAAAAAATTACATTTATTTCAGAGCAATAATAAAGAGGACACACTGTTATTGACATACAAAGGACACCAAGCCTCAAAAAGTCTCACTTATCCTCTCATAGGATCATAATACCTAGATGTACTACAATAGCCTCCAAAACCTAGCTAATTCCAAAAGAGGAAATAACTAGCTTAGTCTTTCTTCATAGATTCCAGAACAAAACCAAGTCAAATTCTACATGTAAAATCCAAAAAGGAACCCTGCCCTCTGGTCAAAAGAAGTTATATAAAAATTTGCTGCCAGATTCACAAACTAAACTCCACATTTCACACACTGCACCAGAGAAAGAGAATTCCAAGAATAAATTAAAATTACTAACAGCAGACCACATAGCCAAACAAATAATACTACACAAATTCAAATCCTTGTCAAATAGAACCATCCCCTACACAAAAGTAACAGATTTTTCTCACCAGCCCTATAGAAAGTCTAGAGAAGCAGTGAAAGAATCTCATATTCATTTCCATGAACTGTGAACAACTATCTGTACTCCCACTTTTATCCTAAGTAACTGCAAACCATCACTGCCACTAGGACAGCACAGGAACAACTGTCCAGGTGTCCTTGGGACACACTTCCTATCAGACAGATAAAAGGGCACACAGCAACAGCAAAAGCCACTTAGATTGTTTGAGAAGTGCTTGGGAGCTGCCACTGTGAGATTACCACCCCAACATTTCTCTTTTGCCTGCAAAGCCACTGAGTACCACACTCAGCCAGGAACTGATCCATCTTAAGAATAGCCTAGCAAAAACAAATTCTCAGAAGATCAGTTCCTTTATGCAGATTTATCATGTGGATATACAATCACATAGAAAAGAATAATACAATTCAATGAATGGAATAAGCAAGTCTGAAATACACAGCACAGGGTAAAGCAGGTAGTCATTAGTAAGATTCCACTGGGTTAGCATTTCTCAGCTTACATGAGTACAGTTTTGCAAGGTTACTGCAAATATGACATATTTTTATGTACCACAGCAATCTGAAAAAAAACCTATTTTTTAAAGTGGTATAATGTTGATAATCAGAAAGCATCATCAGTATGGTATGTGTCTCTACAATCATGAAGATTTCTTCCTCTTTAGTTACAAAGCAATTAATTATAAAGTAATTTACACTTTGTCAATATTTCTCATACCCACCTGTCACAAGGAACAGGCTGCAAGAAAGTTTCATTTCACTTCAGAGTACAGAGGACTAGTGAAAGTCTGTTTCTTCTCCCCATTTCCTACCTCACCCATAAAACTTTCCCTCAGCTTGTCTCTACATCCATGCAAAAGGCAACTCTGAGCTTGCCTGGAACAGCAGCACAGCTCTCCCCAGACTGAAGCATTTGTTTCAGCCTACTCCCCAATTTGCTTGCTTAGGCTGTGCTCCAGAATTAATGTTCCTTTACATAAGGTACAGCTTCTTTTCCTGGACTGCCACTCCAGTTTTGCTAGTACAATTTGTACTCCCACAAAAAGCACTGCAGCAACAGACATACCATACTTACACTTAATTATTACTATAAACACTTCTTAATTCAGCAGTCACACAATAAGGCTGAAATTGAGACTGGTGTGTGAATTATCAGGCAAAGAAACAGTTTTACCAAACATTTGTGCAAACCTATACCATTTGCTACTACAACATTCAGCTGATACAAGGAGAGTTCCCCTTCTGGTGATAAGTCATAAGAAAATTTTCCACAGCCACTTCCATTTAATGTAGACTTTTTCCAACTACTTCCATGCAGACAGAACATTCTCCACTGCAACATAATGCTCCACTGGAGCCTAAAATCTCAACAAGTCTAACACTTAAAGGGGGAAAAGAATGTGGAAATGTTTTACTTACTGGAGATATGACTGCCAGTTTACTTTGTTTGCCCGAACTTCAGCAGCTTTGGCAGCAATGATGTTTGTTGGGACAGCAGCATCCACAGCACCTCTGATATCCATCTTGACTGATAATTAAAGTGTACCTAGAAATGCAAACCAGACTTGAGACCTCTCATTAAACAGCAGAGTATCTGTCTGTTAATATTTTAAATATTTTAAAGAAATGAAAAGAAAAATCAGTTTCCAGCTGCCCCATTCCTTAACACTGTACTAGTCAACTTCTGAAAAAATCCAAGTTATATAAAGTACTTAAAACATGGCTTATTGGAAACAAAAATAAGCCAAACCTACACACTCAATCATAAGTTCACTAAAATAAAAGACACAGACCATTACTAAATAACTCCCAGTCTTGTGAATCCTTGAACAACAAAATTAAGTTACTTAAATTAAAGTGCATCATCCACGTAGCCCTACAGATAAGAGAACCTGTCTTCTTTCCATGGTTAAAATTCAGTGCATATCCTCCCCACCCCCACACCTTAGGACTGATTTACTTCAGATATTTGTCTAAGAGCATTCTGACATTAGAAACATGCAAACTACAACTTCAGGGAGGAAAAATACCCATAAGTTTATAAATTAAAACCATGCTACACAGACTTAACAAGAAAATCAAGATCAATAGTGTACAGAAAGCAAACTAAAAATAAATATGAACAGAAGCTCTTTATCAGGATATAGCACATTACCACAGACAGTGACCTTCACCACTTCTTCCCCTTCCTTTATGGTTTAAATCTCCACCTGACTTTGATGCCAAAACAAGAAGTATGTTGGCAGAGACTCCAGATCCAGCTAGAGCTGGAATTCCTTACAGCCTGACGTGTACCCAGCCTCTCCACACAGCCTGTTTCTGGACTGTTCTGGCTCCCCGTACAGACCAAGCAAGAGCAAACTGGCACCTTCAGGCCTATCGCTCACAAACACACCCTGCCTCTATGACTGAATGAAAATACAGTTTTAGCAAAAGAAACCTGAAAAATTAGGAACTATCCTGGGCAGAAAAGGACAAATGCCCTTCCTTTAAAACCACTTCAGTGAGCAGACACGCACACAGGCGGCACCGCTCTGTCCTTCAGTGCCCACGGAAGGTTTCCAGGCCCTGTCACCCACCCAGAGCCACTCGAACATTGCCCGAGGGCAGGCTCGGTACCAGCGGTTTCGGAGCTGCAGTTAAACCGCAGAAGCAGCGCCTGGGACAGAGCTGGCGCGGTCCTGCCGCTCCCGGCAGAGCCCGGAGCCTGGCGGCAGCGGCGAAGCCCCGTGGAGCCCTGCGGAGCCCTCCGCACCCCCCAGGCCCGCCGGAGCTCCCGCCAGAGGCCGTGAGGCGGCACGGCCCGACCCCGGCACCCACCGCGCCAGGGCCCGGAGCAGCTCCCACTCACCGCAGGGGTGTGCTGGCGGCGGAGGCCGTGCAGGGCCGGAGGGAAGGAAGCGGGGAGGGAATGGAGAGAAGGAGGGAAGGAGAGCAGAGCAGAGGAGGCCGCGGCTGCCCTGGGCAGCCCGGGCAG
>WBNQ01027371.1:17226-30111 GCA_013401375.1 Spizella passerina
AAGAAAGAAAGAAAGAAAGAAAGAAAGAAAGAAGTGGAAATTATTGCATTTTTTTTCCCATGTGCTACTAAGAGACTTCATAACAGAGTCACAGGCTGGGGTGAATGGAAAGGGACCACTGCTGGCCTCTGCTCAAATCTAGTCCAGCAGCAGCAGGATGCTTAGGGCCTCATTCAGCTGAATTTTGAATTATCTCCAAGGATGGAGATCCCACAGCCTCTCTGTTCAACTGGCTTCATCACACTCATGGTAATACTTTTTTCCTCCTATCAAAACCACAACCTCTTTTTTTGTTTCAAATCTATCACCATTCATCCTTCTGCTGTACACTTCTCTAAAGGGTCTGGCTCCATCTTCTCTAAACACTCCCAATTAACAGAGTTTGTACCACATGAAGAAAAAAAGATGGGCAGAGTTGCAGGATGCATATGCAGACTGAGACTTCAGATATTGTGACTCCAGCTGAGTGAGTCTGAGCTGCTGGCTCAGATCACTGGTTCACTGAGGATCAAAAATGTACAAAAATCCAGTTTGATCTGAAAGTCAAACATGCCTCACAGCTTTGCACAGATCAATGAATTCAGACCAGGTTTGTGACTAGGAGGAGCCAAAGGGAAACCTTTCCAGGCAGGTTTCCAAATCAATTGTCCAAATTCCTTTTGAAAAACCCTCTAAGTGCCCTAATGCTTTGTGGTGGTCATGACTGAGATGTCCCTTTGTCCTTCCAGCTGGATTTGATATGTGATGTTAAGTGCTGATCCCCTGAGGAATGCAGATCCCCTTTAGGATTGGCAGGTGTGATAAATCAAAGCCAAATCCAGAATAAAGGCTGCAATCCTGTCACTGTGCTCTGGATTTGGCTGCCTGCTTTGGTCACCTGATGGCAGTGGCAACAATGTGGGATCATGAGAGCGATGCCCATGAAACAGGAGCCCTTAAGGAGCTGTGAGTAAGGGGAACTGTGCTCTGGAGTATCTAAAGAGCTGCAGCCATTCTGTTCTCTGGCTGAAGCTCACACTTTTGGGTGCTGGAGTTACCTTGATAAACAGTGTGTGATGCACAGCTGGGAAGGAAATATGTGCTGGGTGTCAGGTTTGAGGAGCCAACAGACTTGTTAAGTGTGTGTTTGACTCCAGACAGGCAGAGAAGACTCGTGCAGTTGAGCAAGCTCAGAATTATTGCTGCATCAGGACTAGGGCCTGTTTCAGCAGCTGAAAGTTCACTCAGAGCTCTCCTGACACCTCAGAAGCTCTGACCTCTGAGGTGTCAGACAGCCAAAAATTGTGAAGCAGTATGAAAGCTCCGCCACTTGAAAGCTGGTAGAAACCAAAGTGCTCCTATACATTTATTTTCCTTTTTTTCTGCTTTGTCCTGAGAAGCATACAGTGGCACACTCTGGCCCATTTTGATTCCTGGGGATGTAAATAGAAATATGAGTCATGATAACTCATTAACACTAGTTGCAGAACAATTAAGCTAAACAGTATTTTCCTTTGGGAGAGCCACAACTATTTCATGCCCTAGTTAATTGATTTTGATATGCTTTCCCTTGGCTAGGAAATGCAAGTTCCTTGGTCCACATTCCCTGCTGGTTTTGGTCACTGAACTCATGATGTTTGAAAATGAGATAATGAAAATGATCACATCCCATTTATTCCTAGAGACTCTCAGTTCAGTGGGGGGTCTGAGCATTCCTTGCCATCAGCAGTAACGATGGTGGGTCTCACTTAACGAGCAGGCACTGGCATAGGCAGGCACAGAACAACAAATTAGCAGCTACGCTTGCAGCCTCGATAGAGGGAAGACCACAGGACTCCAGGATCTCTCCCAGAGGCCATTGATTTGCTGGTTCTTCAGTGAAACTGATGATGGCTGGTGCCTGCAGTTAGCTGGCACTGCAGAGGAGGGCAGCCCTTTCCAAAGGCAGTTTGTGAAGTGGCATCAGCACAGGAGGCTGAGAATAGCAACGAGGCCTCTGCCAAAGCTGGCCCTGGGGCAGGTGAGAATCACTCCCATATCCAGGCAGAGCTAAAGCAGGGATGAGACAGCACCTGTAGGCAAGACCCGCTCAGCAAACTTTGGGAAATGGCAAAGGTGATTTCTCTGCAGCAGCAGCAGCATCAAGAAGGGCAAGAGCTGCTCATCCCCTGCATCTCCCTCCACAGCCCTGCACCATGGCCAGCAGTGCTGGGGGAGTCAGGGACTGTGATGGTGTTCACAGGGGTTCTTGGATGAGGGAAGAGACGAGAATGTTGACTCCATGTTTCAGAAGGCTTGATTTATTATTTTATTATATATATTACATTAAAACTATACTAAAAGAATAGAGAAAAGGTTTCACCAGAAGGCCAGCTAAGAATAGAATAAGAATGAATGATAACAAAGGCTTGTGGCTCAGCTCTTTGTCCGAGCCAGCTGGGCTGTGATTGGCCATTAATTAGAAACAACCACATGAGACCAATCACAGATGCACCTGTTGCATTCCACAGCAGCAGATAATCAATGTTTACATTTTGTTCCTGAGGCCTCCCAGCTTCTCAGGAGGAAAAATCCTAAGGAAAGGATTTTTCATGAAAAGATGTCTGCGACAAGGAACATCTAAGCTCCCTGTAGGTAATTGAAAGATGATTGTACCTAAAGTTAGCTGCCAGAATATGTGCCAGGCCCTCCCCAGGTGGGTGCCCAGTCTCAGCAGGGATGTTCCCCCTCTCAGCACCCCCAGCTCTGCCTGCCTGGGACCTCAGCAAAGAGCTCCATCCCCTCCCACCCCCAGCAAGAGGTCAGTGTGCCCACAAATAAGATTTATCAGTGGCAATACTGGCCTTGTGCTGCCCTTGTGCAGCTTTTCTCTGGGTGAAAAGAGGACTCAGTTTTCCAGCACTGCTAATCCTCTGTAAAGTTCACTTGGTAGCTGGAGAGTTTACTGAAAACAAACATGTTCCTCTGAAATGTGTTGCCTTTGGCCAGGCTGATGTGTTTATCAAACAGTTTTAATCATTGCTTGCTTTATTTTCTGCCATCTATCACCTGTGCCCTGTGTGCTTTTGCTCTGTGCTGTGTTTTAGGCATAGTTTTATTTGCATAGTGCAAATAAAATTCATCTGATTGTAGCTTGTTTGCTCTAATTAGAGCAACACTGGAGCGTGGTTCCTCCATGTTGACATTGCTCTCCAGGGTGAGGAGAGCAGACTCAGGGCTCCTGGGCTCTGCTGCCAGCCTCCCCTCTCTGTGCCATCCATTTGCCTTCAGAATCAGAAACCTGAATAAATTAGAGCTACCTGGATTGGGGACTGAGTATTTTGCATATTTGTGAATGCATCAGATGCACTTAGAAAGTGTATTTTTATTAGGACAAAGAAACCAATTATCATTTAATCAGGACATCCCCTAGCAGTAATTAGTCACAAAGGAGAACTAAGATTCCCCGTCATGAATATACAATTCAAAAGAAGACTGCCAATATCAAATCCACAGTCAGAGATACTTCTTGACATGAAGCTGGGAGGTTGTAATAGAGCTGAGAAATACTTCAGAAAGCAAATTTTATTAGGTAAGTGGTCAGTGCTCCTCATTGTGGCATTTACAAGCAGTTCGGAGTTTTCTGAAAGCAGTGGGTTACAGAGGAGCTAGATTGACTTTCTTGCAAGTTATGACTCAGGTAGAAATATTTAGCACTTCCAAATATTGTAACCACTGCTGAGCCCTTAGTTAAACCCAGGGGTCTACAGGCAAGTAGTACCATGCAGATTTTTGGCAATTGAGGAAAGAGGGCATTCACAGCTCCTGGGACTGGACACGTTTCTGTCTGAAGGCAGCTGAGAATGAGAGAGAGCCTCCAAGGAGAGTGATGTTGACAGCTCTGCCTGGTGTAACAGGAAACCTTCTCAGCAAGAGGCAAGGGAGGTGAATTATGGGGTGGTGCAGCCTCCACTGTCACCACTCGTTTGTTGCATTTAATGAATGACGGATCAGTCACATAATGGATGCTCAAAGACCAGAAAAAACATCCTGCTGCTCACCTGGGCTGCAGAGCTGCAGAGGATCCAACAAATGCCTCAGGGCTTTGCCTGACAAAAGGAGCCAGTGTGGGTGCAAGCAAAGTCAAGGCTGTTTTCATTGGGAAATCAAAGTCTCAGCTGTCTGTCTCCATTAAAATCAGATGGGATTTAGATTTTGGATAAATCATGGGGACTGGTGGGTCACTAACTGGACATGTTTCAGTTCCCTTTGCAGTTTCACTGCTCTTTAACAGAATGCTGTAAGAAATCCCCATTTCAAAGGATTTGTCTCAGAGGCTGTGGTATCTCTACAAAGAGCCTGTGCAGCCTCAGTCTTCCACTGAGCACCCACAGGACTGCAGAAATCTCATTTTCTTCTTTACCCCAATAGCACCATGCTACTGAGAGTTTCATTGGCTACTCTGTCCCTTTTAGCCCTCTGGCTCTTCTGTTTTGCTTTTCTTCATTCATTTTCTAGGACCCAAACTGGGAACCACACACAGACCCTCCAGGTGGTATCTTGTGCTGCCCAATTTGTATTTTGGCAGCTCTTCTGGACCAGAGAATACCCAGACTGATGGCACAGGTAGGGCAGGGATCTGCCACCCCAGGGATGTGGCCATGTGCCCTGGGTGCTCTAGTCAGGAGTCAGAGCTTGGCTTTGAGCCTGTGTGGGGACAACATGTGTTTGGGATTACAGCTTCAGCAGGGGAAGCTGCCATCCTTAATTAAACTCCTCCATAAGGCTGCAGCTTGGCATTGGCACACACACATCTCTGAGCATGAATTTACCAATCTCTCTCTTGTTTTTGCTCTTGAACACTTTCAGTGCTGCAGCTGCTGCCTCCTTGCTTTGGCAGCAGAGCTTTTTACAAGTGGCAGGCACACAGGCAGGAGGATTAACTGCACCACAGAGGGGAAAGATGGTGCTTGGGAGACAAAGCAGAATCCACACAAAAAATGTAGCCAGGTAGCCCATGAGGGGGTTTGCTATCATTTCTCACAAGCTCTGCCAAAGGCTGACTGAATAGCTGGGGGATTGACTCAGGGTTTTGGAGACTCTGCTTTTTCCTCAGGTGTGATTTCTTATTCTTGTTGGCAGGTAGCAGAAATCAAGAATGGACTACAGCTGGCCATGCAGCAAGTGCTCCTTTGTCTCCAGCTCACTGGGCTGAGCATTTCAAGTGAAGGAGCCCTGGTGAGGCTGAAGATCATCTCTTCCCCAAGTTATGACTCCTCACTGTCATCATAAATTAGGTATGGTCTTTATCTCCACAGCTCACTGTTTTATGTCCCTTTTAACATTTGCAATTAGGAGAACTCTGAGCAATTCCTTTGAGCATTACTTTGCTACAACATCTGCCTTTGGCTGAAGGCTTTAGTTTAATTAACTTGCCACGAGAACAAATCTCCTTTTACCCTTTTTTAATTTCCCACTCTCTAATTTCATTGCATGGTGATTTGTGTCTCAGTTGCCACATGGGGACAGTAAAACAGGGATAATGCCAGGGTGAATAACCTCAAAGCCTGGCAAGCACCCAGGTACTAACTGTGGCAAGTGCTGTGGCTCTGCCACTGATTTGGAATATTATCTTCCCCAGACTCAGAATATGCAGTCACACCACTGGATTTACTGAGAGAGAGCTACTCAGTCATGTTCCCAGGCAATCTCAAATTCTGTTTCTCCTCTCTGAACCCCTCCTCTTCCTACATCTACTTTCCTGGGCATCTGGAAAGCTGAAAAAGCAGGTTTATTTAAGGGACCTTTCTAAAGAAGAGAGGAACCATCAGAGCTGCTTCACACAGACCTTTGTGTCAGTCTGCAATGCAGAATTATTTAGGGGGACTGAGGAGGAGGCCAGCTCTGGGCACCTCTGCCCTGCAGGAGGAACACTCCAAATTCAGCCAAAGAGATTGCATCTGTTAATGATCATCCAGGAGAGAGGAACCAGGGGAAGTTATTAGGCTATTCAAAACATATTTTAGAACCCCAGACAGGACAGAGAGCCCTCTGATTTATTCCATGGAGAGAAAAGGCAGTAGAATGCTCAGTTAGATGGGGGTGCAGGATCCCACATCCCTTTCCCTGAGACTGGTGCAGTCTCAGGGATGCCCATGGGATGATCACTTGGATAAACAAGGAGGCACAGCTGAGCCGCAGCAGTGGCTGCCTGCAGCCTCCAGCCTGGATGCAAACAGGGCCATCCCAGCCACACTGATTATGTGCAGTGGCATTGAAAAGTGTGTCATCAATACAGACAGCATAACCTAGCACTGAAGGGGGTTTTGTTACAAAACTCTCAAGCTATCAGATATCAAATACCAGATAATATAAAGTCTCCTGCAGCAACAAACGCAGGCTTGAGCAAGAACAGTTCTGACTCCCCCACAGGCTGTAAGCAATCATGTTCCCTGTGTGTGTCCAACATTTTCTCACCCTTTGTGAGACTCTTAGCAGGGTGGAAATCTTGCAGGGAGACATCTCAGGCATGTGTCAGAAATGGAGCCCAAAGCAAGGCAGTCTGGAAGATTCAGTGCTCAGGGCTCTGTCAGCACAGTCTGAGGGGAGGCATTTGGTCCTGTGACACTGAAGAGATAACTTATGTCTGCCTGGTACCAGAGTTTGACCTACTTCCCTCTGCCTTTCAGAGGAATCTGATGCAAAATGGCCCAGAAAAGAAAATGCAATTCTTTGTGGTGCCCTGAAATCACAAGCCAGGCAGCTTAATGCTTGGCACTGAATTTCAGAGTCTGAGACACTCAGAACTGCCAGAGATGGGGTTTCTTGGGCCATTCTTCTCTGCTTCTCCATTTCTGTGCCTCTGGAGTTCTCCATTTTCTCCAGTTTGCCTCTTGTGAACAGAAATTGCTGGGGGCATCCTAGAGGTGAGACTGCAGAAACAGAGGCTGTAAGAAAATTCCAACTATCCTGACATTTATGATGAAGCCTACAAAGCAGACCTTTTAGTTACACCCCCTTCCTCACCTACCCTCCACAGGGAGCCGTGGGAGCCCATGGGCAAGTGTGAGACATGGGTTGGTGTTCCTGGGAAGGGCTGCTCTGTAAGCACCAGCAGCCAGTCTGGCATCTCAGTGTCAGTATGTGGAGATAGTCAAAATGCCTCTGACAATAACTGCGGCATTCACATTCTCTGAAAAAATCCCTTTGCCCAGGATTTTTCTCCTGGGTAGCTGAGAAGCCTCAGAGAAAAGGAAAACAATTCTTATCTCATTTGCTTCTCCTGTGCTTTGCTCCTTTGGAATGTGTTTGGAGATTGTTCACCCACAGGTGATTGTTTCATTGGATTCTGCTGTAAATTGTTTACACTCCTTGGCCAATTGGGGCCAAGCTGTGTTGGGACTCTGGAAAGAGTCACGAGTTTTCATTATTATCTTTTTAGCATTCAGTAAGTATCCTTTCTGTATTCTTTAGTATAGTATAGTATTCTTTAATATAATGTAGTATCATAAAGTAATAAATTAGCCTTCTGAGAGCATGGAGTCAGATGCATCATTCCTGCTTTGTTGGGGCATTCCCAGCAAATACAATAGATAACCACAAATTCTGCTTGGGTAACAGAGAGGACAAACAAACCATTGGTTTCACACCTTGGTGCAGCATTCATCATCCAGCAGGATCCCAACAGTCATCACTCCACTGAGATGGGAATATTATTAGAAAGAGAGGTGAGGGATCAAAAAGATCTTTATCTCTTTAACTGCCCTTGCTCTGGTAAAACCCAGCAGCTAAATGTGAGGGCTCTGGAAGAACTGGATTTAATGAAAGGGGTGATGATTCCCCAGAAAAGTGGCCTTGCAGATGCCATTTCTCTCAGCTGCGGCCAAAGCATTCCCTGTTTTGTAGCAGAACTTGGTTTCTGTTTGTGTTAGCACTGACTGCCTGGTCCCCAGTGCCCCGGGACAGAGGAAGGGATGTGCTGTGATCCACGTGGTGTCACACTTGGGGAGACAGAGAGCAAGGCAGCTCTGTTGAGATCAATACATTTATGGAAACAACTAACCTGATTTGGCAACTCTTGACACCACAAATCAGGATGGCGCTTAGCCGACAGAGGAAATTACACTGCCATAAGAAGAACCATGACAATGTAATTCCTGCTATTTAGATGTTCCTGTTTCAAAACAATGCTGGTTGTAGCCAGACAAACTCCTGTGGAATTCTCAAATAAGGCTGAAAGGGTTAAGTGCCCAGAGCTTTGAGCCTGATCCTTTAGAGCAGAACCACCTACCCCTTTCAAAAAATAGGGTTTTTCAAACCCTATTTGGACTAGTATTAATGAAATATGCATTCATAACTGGGAAAAAAAAAAGGTTAAGCTTAGAACAGCCATTTGTTGCAGTCACTTTCTTTGCTTGTTTTCATTTGCAAGCCTGTGAATGTCTGTGCACAGCTCTCCATGACATCTCACAGACCCTCTGCAAGTGTCCAGGCTGCAAGATGCAGAGCAGCATTTTGGGGTTTGGGCTGCCTTTCTTAGGAGGGAAAGCGGCCCCACCAACAAGCAGTCATTATGCTCTTCTGCTCAAACACTATAAATAAATAACATATAAACAAAAGAGTTTTTTCAGAGGAACTGGACAAATCCTTGGAAGAAAAATTCCCCCCAGGCTAATGGCAAGCAGGAAATCCCTGAGCCACAAATCTCCTGAGGCTGGGAAATATTTGGAAGATCAAGCAGTGGTGGTTTGGCCTTTCTTATGTCAGCTCCTCACAGAGGCAGGATGAGGGTTAAACAGTCCCTTGACTTCACTTAGGATAACTCTTCCCTGTCAACTCTTAATTTTTTATTGCCCTTAATATTTAGTATTTATTATTTTTTAATATTTATTTATTTATAATTTTAGCCTTATTGTTTATAACCTTTAATGGTTTATTTGCTTTCCTCCTGGATGCCCTTGCAGTTCTGCAGAACAGGGTGAATGCCACCCCACACGTCCCTGCTGGTCACCTTCAAACAGGGCCAAGGTGCCAGGCAGAGTGAGGGGGCACCCACCAGGTCATGCAGGTGAACTCTCCAGATTAATGGTATAATGAAAGCAGGCACTGGGAATAATGGGCTCTGACTCCATGATTTCAGAAGGCTGAAAATTGCTTTATTAAGCTATGTTATATTTCACTAATATATACTAAATTACATACTAAAGAGATAACTATACTAAAGAAAAACCCATGACTGCCTGGGACAGCCAGGACACAGCTTTGAGTGACTGGCTAATCACTCAAAACAACTTTCACTGTTGTCCAATTAAAAAACCACTTTGGCTAAACAGTCTCAATAACCCATTCCACAGGTGCCAAACAACAGGAGCAGTGAACAGAGATAAGAATTGTTTTCTCTCCTTCACTCTGTGCTTCTCCAGGAAAAATCGTGGGAGAAGGAGAATTATGTCTCTGTTCAGGGAATGTGAGTGCCACAGAATGGGCTTTTCTCCCCGTTTTTCCCCAGGGTGGGACCAAACGCGCTGCTCTGCCTCTGAACCGCTGGTATTTGGTCTAGAACTCCTGGAAGGAGCGATCAGCAAGAGCAAAGATTCCGCTTTGTGTGTCTGTGTGCTCGCAGCACCATCTAGTGCCTCTCAGGGATTTCTTCATCTCCTTCCCCAAATTCCCAGGGATGGGATACCGGGCACGCCGGTAGTCCCAGGCTTGTGGAGGGCTGGCTGTGAAGGCAAAGCCTGCAGACCCCACCTGTGACAGCCTGGAGAAGCGCAGCATAGGATGAAAGGTGTGTCAGCATCTCGGGTTTGGTGAGATGCTGGTGTGCATCTCCGAGTGACACTGCGAGCTGCCTCAAACCCACCCGTGGCTGTGCATCCTGCCTTGGGTGATCCCTAATTGCAGAATCTCTATAAAATAAATGACAAATGCTTGGAGTAACTTCAGTGGTCCCCTCTTCCTTTTTCCAGGGAAGCTGCAGAGCCAATGCCCTCTGCTGACTGTGAGTAGGAAAGAAAATATCCAGATTTAATTTATCTAATAGCTCTTCTTTAATTATATCAGCAGCCCCAGGGGCTGGAGGACACACAATGACAGAATTGTCGAGGTTGAAAGGGACCTTTGGAGATCGCCAGACCACCCCTTGCCCAGGCAGGGTCACCTGGAGCAGGTGAAATAGGAGAGGGTTTGAGCTGTCCCCAGAGAGGGACCCCACGACCTCCCTGCTCTGCCACCCTCATGTGAAGCAGCTCTTCCTCATGTCGGGGTGGAAATTCTCGTGGTTTGGAAATTCTCATGGTTTAGAAATTCTCGTGGTTCAGTTTACGGCTATCGCTCCTCGTCCTGGAGCACCACCGGAATGCCCGCCTGGAGGTGGCATCATGAGGCCGGTATTTGTGTGCGGGAGAGCTGCTGAGATCAGGTTCTCACAGGACGCGGGAGCCCGCTCTGTGTCCCGGGGATGCGGTGCTGGCGGCGGGACCGGGACTCGAACCCGCGGTCCTCAGAGCGCAGCACGAGCCGCGCCGCCGCGCCCGCCTCCCATTGATACACAGGATGAACCTCCAGGCCTGCGCAATCGATGCCCGAGTGGCGGATCCGCCCGGCCGGCGAGGCAGGGTGCGCGCTCGGCGCTCGACTGGTGCTGCCGCGGGCGGGGTGGCGGCGGGCGCGCGGCGTGGGGCGGGGCGGCGGCGGCGGGCGCGGGAGCGGCGGCGATGGCGGAGCCGGCGGAGAAGCTGTACCGGGCCGAGTATGCCAAGAGCGGCCGCGCCTCCTGCAAGAAATGCGGCGAGAGCATCGCCAAGGACTCGCTGCGCCTGGCGCTCATGGTGCAGGTACCGTGTGGCGGGGCCGCCGCGGGCGGGGGGCGGGCTGATGCGGCCGCTCCGCTCCGTACCGCCGGCGGCGGGGCCAGCCCGCGGCTCCGCTCCCTCCGCGGTGCTCGGAGCCGCTCAGCCGCGCGTTTCGCTGCTGCGGTGGCGGGCGCAGCCTGTTTTTAACAGAGGCGGCTTCGCTCGCCGCCGTGTCCGCAGCAGCGCTGGCGCCCGGGGCAGCCGTGCCCGCAGCGTTCCCGGCCGGGGGGAGCCGCTTCCCCCGCTCCCCCGGGCTGCAGGGGCGGCCGGAGCACAAGCCGTTCAAAGCGCACCGTGCGGGGCTGGGGCGCGCACAGAGGCGCTTTGTGCCGTGCGGGGGCCGAGGCGAGCTCCGCGACTGGGCTTTCCCGTGCCCCGGGAAGCGGCTCGGTGTCCCGGTCGGGCCGGGCCGGGGAATCCCCGCTCGGTGCGCGCTTTGCATGCGAGGCAGAGGAACTGCGGCCCGAAAGCGGCGAGAGGCTGGGGCAGCCCCGGATGGGAGGGGAGGAGCGGGCGGGCCCGGGTGGTCTCGCTATGCTGAAACAGCGGAACCGCAATTGGCGAGCGGGCCGCGAAGGCACGGTGCGCTCCCCGCCGGCCTCGTGGTGTTATTTGCCTTTTGGGGAAAAGATAGCTTGGTTTACTTTTGGAAGGAAGGGAAGAGCCCCGTTCTGTGTGGGGGGCTGTGCGCGGAGCCGGCATCCCTGCCCGCTGCGGGAGGATGCGGAGGGAATAGCCGCTATCCCGGGAATGGAGGGACTCTGCGGCGTGCTGGGGGCGGGCTGAGTTTGGGGGTGTTGCTGTGGAAGGCAAGCAAAGGCTTACCTGTGTCTGTGTGTCTGCGGAAGGCGAGCAAGGACGTGGCAGCGCAAAGCCCTGCGGATGGATGGGGGATGGATGGATGGATGGATGCTGTGGGTCCCGAGGAGCCGGGTGTGGAGGACGTGGCTCCATACAGGGTTATTTGTAGCTCGCTTGTGCCCCTGGGAGAGGCGGCTCCGCTTGTGCGGGGCGGGGAGGAAGGGCCCGGTCCCCCCTGGCCTCGCCCGGGCCGCGGGGCCCTGCTGGCTGCCGGGCGGGGCTGGAGGCAAAGCTGCTGTCCCGGAGGGGCAATACCTGCCCGGGCCTTTGTGCTCAGAGCCTCCTCCCCCGGGAAGGTGCGGGGCCGAGCTGCGGCGTTCGCTCGCACGTGTTCCCGCTGCCTCTCCTTTTGTCTGCCCTGAGCCGCTCCTCCTCTCCTGCTCCGGCTGCTGCTCCTCGGCTTCCTCCTCACGTTCGTTCCCCCTTCCTCACCTTTGTTCCCCCTTCCTGGCTTGCCCAGCAGCTGAGGCTGATGCGGGTGGGTTGCCCTTCATCAATGAGGGGGGCAGGAGTTGTGTTCTGGCTCGCCAGGGTTTGGTTTATGGAGGGAGCTCCTGGGGACCGTGACGTTCCTCACAGAGCCACTGCCTCTCGTGTCCAGGTATCTCTCCCGAACTGCGGTCTTACACCAAGCACTTGTGTTTTTATTTATTTTCCCCGCAACCTCTTGAGTTTTCTTGCTGTGCCGGTTTTTGTACCAGCAGAGCTCACTCTGCTGCTGAGCATCCTTCTGTAAATGCCTGAATTTCACCAGTGCACAGGCATCCCTTGTTTTTCCTGGGGAAATCCCCTGCAGAGCAGCCTCTGTGCCAGCGCCAGTGCATCGAGCTCTTCTGCAAACTGTGCTGAAGAAATTAAAGGCAGATGCACACCAAGGCCGTAGTTGTGCCTGCTGTACCTCCCTTTTGTTTTGGTTCCTCAAGTGAAGGGCTCTGAATGGCACAGGGCAGGCGCCCAGGCCCTGCAGGACCAGCACAGCTCTGTCTTTTGCTTCCAGCTGGAACTGAGTGGTTTCTGTTATCTGAATGGGCACTGTGAAAGAGAATCGGTCTCTTTCTTCCTTAGTTTGTTTAGGAAACTATGGTCTAGAGATAGGTGAGCTGAGAGAAGTTGTGTAAACAAGGGCCAGCTTGCCTGGAGGTTTTATTTTCCACGCAGGGGAGAGTCTGAAACTCCATGTTGAGGAAATTACTCACTGTTTGTATGGTTGTCT
>WBNQ01027372.1:3137-24630 GCA_013401375.1 Spizella passerina
GTGGAATGCAACAGGTGCATCTGTGATTGGTCTCATGTGGTTGTTTGTAATTAATGGCCAATCACAGTCAGCTGGCTTGGACACAGAGCCTGAGACACAAGCCTTTGTTATCATTCTTTCCTTTCTATTCTTAGCTAGCCTTCTGATGAAACCTTCTCTTCTATTCTTTTAGTATAGTTTTAATGTAATATATATCATAAAATAATAAATCAAGCCTTCTGAAATATGGAGTCAACATTCTCGTATCTTCCCTGATCCTAAGACCCCTGTGAACACCGTCACACTTAGGCTGCAGTATTAAACAGAAGATTTTTGTCATCTCTTTTTGCTTGTTTATATTTCCTTGCAGCGTGGGTCATTTCATCCTTGTGGCTCAGGACACCAGGGATGGTCTTTGCCAGGTCTTGTGTTGTCTTTTTCCCAGAGAGGGAAACAGAAGCTTGCAGTCTCTTTGTTTATGTGCAGGTGTTCCAGAACAAACCTCATCATGCTGCTTGCTGGGATTGTTTGCCCTTTAGGATTGTTTTAGGGTTTGTTTGCTGTGAGCCAAGGAAGGCTGAATGGTGCTGTTTACTCTGCTCTCTGGCAGTGCTGGACAAGGGCATCTCTCAATGCAAGGCACAGCATTTGACTGGCATATTTTTGCAGGGAACTCTATTAAATAAAGAAGTATCTGCTCTAACTCTTAGGAGCAGCACTTGTGAGAACTAAACCAGCCCTGTCCCAAAGACCTGCTATCTTTCATGCGTTATTATAGCTTCTGTGATAATAGCCCCATAAGTTTCCACATGAACATCTCTTCTTTTCCTCAGTATTTGAAGTGTTTAAATATTGACTAGCTATGGATGTAGCATTGTTGTGTTTGTATCTCTCATACAGTTTTATCAATTTGCATTTAAAGTTTTCTGCTTAGTGCTGAAGTCAGTAGGAGATGAGTCACAAAAGATGGCAATGTTTGTGAAGAGTGAGCTCTTTATCATCCTTCTCCACAGTTCCTTGCAGGAACATCTCTGGTGGTTGTCCTGGAAGCAGCTTCATTGTCCCACATTCAATACAGCCTGTCCTTTTAACAAAAGAAGATATGCTTCTTTAGCTCTCTAATTAAAGCTGAGACTTCAAAACATTATATATTGTCTGGCTTCAGCCATCTTCTAAAAGAAGAAGAATAACCCATTATTTGGGGGAAAAAGGTCTCAGTGCCATCTGTACCTCATGGATTTTGAAGTCACACATGAGCATTGTGTTCTGCCTCCCTCTGATGGATGTTCAGGGCTCACACAGGCACACGTCACCCAGGACATCATTGCCTGAGGCTTGGAATAGAGGAGCTGCAAGTCCTGCCAGCCACACTATAGACACATTGATACATCTCTGAAATATATTCTTACTGTCCAAATACCAGCTTTAAAGGTTCATGGAAAAGTCAAGCAATAAAAATATCTCCACACCAGGCTGAGGATGGTCATATCCTCTCTTTTCTAAGTCAAATAAAAATGATCCTGCTCATTTAAAAATGTCCCTGCTGTGTTGGCCTAGCCAGTATTTCTTATCCTATGACTCTAACTGTGCTCATTGTTCTGGTCCATCATTGCCATATTCTTTTCTCTTTTTTCCTCCCTGCCTGCATGATATGCCTGGGAATGCTCTGTTACATGTATTTGCAGAGCCAGCCTGCCTCAGAGATTTCCTTTCAAGCCATCTTTGTTGAGCTTTTCAGCTTTCTTCCTGAGAAGGATATGGTTAGAGGAAGATGTTTAGGATTCTGTCCGTGAAAAGTAACTGAGCTTTGAGATCTTTCATCTGTCCATGAACTTGTGAGTTTGTGTGAGTTCAGTGTTAGCTTTGCTGCCTTTGAGTGAGGCTGGATAACTGTAATTGGCAGTGAAACATTTTTGTAATCTTTTTGGTGTGAAAGATGCCAGACAAGCAATAAATTACACCATGTTCTGCTTTATGAAACATGGAGAAAACATGGTGAAAATAAAACAACTCTATAAATCCCCCTTCTCCATATCCAGAGCAAGGTGACTGCTGAAACTCCTGTGCCTTGTAGAGTTATTTTTAGGGGGAATAGTCTCACAACAGCTCAAATATGTGTGACAAATCTATCCATATACGTGGATGTATGCATATCTAATATGTACAGCTATAATTTATTACTTTTCTGCACTTTTCTCCTCCCTGGGATTGTAGATACTGCTCAAAGGGTGTGTCAGAGGAGAGGATGATTTCTTGGGGTGAAAATGCCCTCAAGGGACTCTGCAGCCACAAGAGGAACAAGTGTCAGGCATTTGTCATTTTGTGTCCCCAGGGGAGCCCTGTCCTGCCTGTGGCTCCCTCCAGAGCATTGCCCAGCTCAGCTGCTCTCATGGGGCTGCTCAGCTTTCCCAGCAGCTTCTCCTCTTGCAAACCCAGACTGAAGAGTTCTCCTCTCACTCTGTGTAACCAATCCTCATTTACCCAAAGTTATATCAGTGCAGTCTGTGGTGAGGGTTCCAGGGAATGCTGCAATGTGCTCTGATTGATTCTGGGATGTGCTCTGATTGATTCTGGGATGTGCTCTGATCTGCTGGGGCACAGGCAGAGCCAGAGAGCAGAGCCCACTGCAGGCTTACCTTGCCTGGTGCTGCCCCTTGTGCCAGGCTCACACTAGAAAGACACTTGATTTAGAAATCAAATTGCAGATTTACATGAATTCTTTGCACAAAAGAAATGGAACAATTAAGCCATTCTGAGGAAGGGGCTTGGGGGCTCTCTAGAAATGGGCATCAAGCACCCCCTGCCTCAGAGCTGCTGTGCTGGTCCAGGCTCCACAGGCTGAGCATGGACCTGGTTTTCCAGGTAGAGGTGGGGAGCCAGGAGGGCCTCATGGACACGCAATGTTGGAAATCAGGACAACCTATTTTGCTGTTTTAAATGAGTGAAAATAAATTCACCAACTCCTGCTCTTAAATATAAATACAGTTTTTTTTTACCGGTGGGTTTCTGCTACTTCCATTTCAGGTGTGTGATTTATCTGCCCTTGTGCCTGGGGACAGGGACTGTTGGACCCTCTCCCCCTTCCAGGATGGCAGTGACAGCCTTGGAGCCAAGGGTTGACCTGCCTGAGCCTCCTGGTTTTGAGTTGTTTTATATTTTTTTCCTCCTCATGGTCAGATTTCCTCTCCTCAGGATAGGTGAGTGTTGGTGGCAGGCGGGAGAGCCTTGCAGAGAGTTGAGAGGCAGGACATGGCCAGGGGACACTGGAGCTTTTATCCTGTCACAACCCTGGCATCAGGTGTGTGCTCACAGCTCTGGTGGCCCCAGCAGGTTGGTTGGACAGGAAGGAGGATGACTGGAACCTTCCTTGGTGAAAAGCAATGAAATTGATGACTTTGGACAATGGTCAGCGGCTCTTCCACTCTGAATTCTCATACAGATGAGGTTTAAACTAACCCTGGCATTAGCAGATTATCCCACTGCTCACTGGTTTCTCTGCTTACTGCAGCAGGGCAGGAGAGGAACAAAAATTCCTGCAGTATATCTGGGCAGTGAATCCAGACCCCAGCCCCCTTTTCCACTGCAACATTTAAGCCATTTCCACATTAAAACCCTGTCTTTTTTCTCACTTGCTGTAGGAAAGTCACAGAGTGGTAAACAACTGCTGGGAATAAATGAGTTTGTCGTGCTAACTGTATTCCTTGAGGAGTGCTGTGCTGCCTCTTTTTTCTTTACAAAAAACAGCTGGCCCACAGTGGCTGTAGTATCTAATCCTATGATAAAAGCAGGATTTAAGTCCCCCAGTCCTGGCAGAGCATCTCATGCAGCCTCGTGTCCTGCTGTGGGTGGAGAGCACCTCTGGCTGCCCACTGAGACCTTTCCCAGCAGCAGCTTCTGCTCCACAGGCAGGGGATTTCTCTTCCATCAGTGCTTCAGAACCTGCTTTCCTTTCCGCAGGGGTGGCTTGGGTACAGCATAGGAAAATAATGCAGGAGCACAGCCTGGAAGGGCAGGCAGGTTTGGGTAGTTACACAGTGGTCCTTAGGGTAGAAACACAGAGGAAGAAATTGTAATCCTGATTAGCTGTTTGTTTGGGGTTTTTTCCTTTCTGCAGAAGATATCTGTGAAGAATGAGGCAGTGGCAGTAAGTAATTTCATGAAGGGCAAAATAATGAAAGCACTGCCCAGTGAGAGAACAATGTTTGCTAAGTGGTTTGTGGCTTTTGAAGGCTGGGTTTTTGACTACTGTTACAGTAATAATGGGTAATTAGAGTAATAATAGTTGTATTACATCTGGAAGCAAACAATCATTAAAATATTTAGTCTTAAAATTCTTATGCTGCTACACAGAGAGATTTTAACACCATAAAGCAGAAATAATTTTAACCAGTAGGATACTCTGTATCTAAGCCAACACAACCTTTTCCTGTTGAACAGTTATTCAGGATTTCACAGGTACTTATGACTGATGTCCTTTCAATATTTTACCCCCATTCCCACAGCAAATTCTGTTTCCCCTCTTTCACAGACAAAGAATTGAGACCAGACCCCAAGTTGGGAATAGGTGCTTAGTGGGGGCTTGGGTGGCCGATCCAAGCTTATGATCCTGAAAGTCTCCTTAGATGCCACCTAACCCTGAGGATGGTTGAAGTTTTATGGTTGATTGACTCATGTTTCTATTTTAATTTTGAAGAGTTTCAGCAGAGAGTGAGTTCAGCACAGAGATGAGATGGTGTATCCAGTTTGCTTCTGTGTGAAATGTGTCACCAAGGTGTCCTTTTATTTGTGACTTCTTATGAGCTCTTGGAACATGACGAGTCCATAGTGAATGAAAACTTCCTGTGGTGAAATCCATGCTGGCCTGGTCTTTCTTTCTGAGTATTGCACAAGCAATGTGGAAAAAAAAGTGCAGGATTTTAATTCTGGTGCGAAGACCTCATGTGTGTGGCTGCAGTACCTGATTTTATCCACAAGTTCACTTGTGGCTGTGTTTGTAAGGCACCTGCTTAGAGTCAAAAGGAAAGCCTTCAGAACTGTAATGAGATTGCTGGGTCACTAGCAGGTGAGTTAAACAGCAGATCCATTTGTTTTCTAGTTCTACATTGTGGTGCTTTGCTTCTTGTGAATTCTGGATCCACAAGTTTTGCTGGAGCCCTGCAGGCAGGAGTGTCTGTGGAGAAAGTGTTTCAGGAGGGATTTGATGCTTTTTAAGCCCTGTGACGGTGTTCACAGAGGTTTTCGGATGAGGGAAGAGACAGAGATCTGACTCCATGTTACAGAAGGCTTGATTTATTATTTTATGATATATATTACATTAAAACTATACTAAAAGAATAGTAGAAAAGGTTTCATCAGAAGGCTGGCTAAGCTAAGAATAGAATCAGAAAGAATGATAACAAAGTGTNAGTGGTTTCTTATCTGCCATAGTCTCTTCCACAATATGGCACAAAGGAAGATTTTATTCTTGCAGTTCCTGCAGGCCTTCAGCTGCACTGTGGTACCAGGTAAAACAGGAATTGTCTGCAGGAGAGCGAAAAGATGGTGCCCCAGCAGGACTTGAGGTGTGTGCCTGGGGGCCATGGACCTGGGTCCCACTGCTGCAGATCCAGTCCCTCCCAGTGCCCAAATGTCACTGCTAGAAACCTGCAGTGCCCCTTCCCATCAGGTGGGACACTGCACATGTGGATACTCCTCACTGCACTTGCTGTGCTTCACTGAATCTCTTTGATGAATGACTTTTAGAGCATTTTCCATCTGCCTGAAGTAAAAGTTTAGTTAGACATTTAATCAGCTGCTGCACATACAATTTAAAAAGTAGGAAAATGGATATTTCTGCCAGTAGAATAAAGCATTCTGCTAGATAGAATGTGATATTATGTGCTTTGACATGTTTTGCTTCCTCAAATACCTGACAATATGCAAAATTCTGGTATGTCTCAACAGAAAAGTTGGTAATACAGATTGCAAGCAGAATGTGGAAAAGATAGCTCCAAGGCATTCAGTTCTTCTGTCTCCCATCTTTCAGCTCTATTGTGCCATGACTTTGGTATTTTCACTTCTGTTCTGATGTCTACCTATGAAAATGATTGGGACTTCTGTGCTTATCTGCATGAAACTTTGGGGATCGGGGCAACTTTTCAGCTTTCATGCTCTTCCTTCTCCCAAATATTTGGGTGAGCTGAGGGGTATGCATGCTGGTGAGGTTGGGGGAGGAAGAAATTTGAGTCTTGAACATGTTCCATTCCTTGGTTTGCTTAGACCCTGCTTAACTCCAAATTGAATTCTCTGTGGGGTTTTTCCAAGCTGAAGTTCTTTCTATGTATGTGACTTTTGCCCAGACACAAGCTCCATACCATTTGAAGTGTTTGAGTTTGGACAGCTCCATATAATCTGAAGTGTTTGATGGAACTATTGCTGTCCAAATTCATTCTGGAGGACCTCAGTGAGGAGGTTTAATGACTCTGTTGAACAAGGAAATGTGCACTGGGAGGAACAGTGAGCCACAGGTGCACATGTGCTGCTTTTGTATGTTGGATGCACAGGGACACTTCCAACATAAATGCAAAAGCTCCTTTTGGGGTAGAAAAACTGTATGGCTTGAGATAATTGGTAATGTGAGCAGTAAGATGACTTGTGCAGACATGGACTCAACACCATGCTGTAAATCTGAGTGTTCTGCTCACTCTTCACCAGAGAGGTGTATTAAGTCATTACTTTTTTGCTGATGTTTAATTTAGCTCCATGACATTGTATTGCTTTGTTCTAATTCTGTTGCAGTAAGGTCCATTATTGCATGAAATTGTTTCCTTGCTCAGTCAAAAAGTTCATTTCTCTTCTTCCTGCATGTGTTTGTAGACTTTTTCTTCTCCCCACTCCTTTGGGACTAATAGTTTGCTCCATTTGTATGCCAGTGGAATACTTGGGTTTTTTTCCTCTGATCTGAAAATGCAGAAGAAACAGTGAAGGAGATTTGCTGCAAAAGCTGTGCAAATATTCAAATAAATCAGCCAGCTTCCTTGGCAAATATACTCTTGGTCTTATGCATTCCTTTTTACTAAAAGGTAACGGCTGAAATGCTAAAAAATACTCCTTTCTGTGACATTCTAAACGACTTCAGAGAACGAGCCCAGTGGTGTTGAAACGCAGCTGTTATTTGAGAACACAGCCTTAAGAAAGGGCACATCCTGGTGCTGCAGCACGTTTGAGATAAGGAGGAAGCCCCACGTTTTAGCAAACAGAGCCTGTGCTTAGTTTGAACAAACGCCATGTGCATCTCCTTTAAGAAACTGCTAATTACCATTAGAAAATAAAGATGGGACTGCTAATCAGCTGCTGCTCCACATTCTACAGCGTGTCTTGTTTGCAACTCTTGGCATTATTCTTTCAGCTATTTTCAGTGTTTTTCATTAACAAGATTGTCTACTCTTCCAGTTTGTTTACTCAAATAAAAAATAGTTTTGACTTCCATTTTCTTTCATGAAGCCCTTGGGAAAACAGTTTATTTTGCAGTGATTTAAATAGTCACAATTAAACTGGGACTTGCATCTCTGTGTTTTTGCTGTCAATAGGGATTGCTGCCTCTTCTCCAGGGCAGAACTTGGCTCAAGTCTCATGAACAGAGAAGGGAAATGGTCTCAGTGAATGGCTTATCTTTTGTTACCTCCACAGACTGAATTAAACCTCTAAACCTGTATAGCCCCTGGAAATAAATAGTTTGAGTGAAAAAGACCTGAGAGAATGGCACAGTACCCCTGGTTACAGACTATTTAACAGCAGGGGTGGTTTGTTTCTAATTTGCAAAATATTTTGTTTCTTTCCTTTTCTTTTTTTTTCCCTTGCTTTAATGTTCTCTTCTCAATGCTTCTGTACTTATAAATATTTAGTTGCTTGGTCTCAAGGGGGAATGCAATGTGAAGAACAAACTGGTGGAGCAGAGGAGTGAGACTCCAGGCCACTAGCTGCTGTTAGGACCTGGGTGGCAGCAACAAAGCAGTTGTCTTCTTTTTTCCTTTTCTTTTTTTTTTTTTTGGCTTCAGCTTCCTTGTTAAATTGGAGAGAATTATTTCTTCACACAGCATCTCTTATGGTTTTCATAAAAAACGGTAGGATACGGCAGGTCTGGTTCCTCCTGCTTGGTTTGTGGGTTTTAGAAGAGATTTACCAGAAAAATTACAGTAATTCTTCAAGGACTCTTAAATCCCTGGTGCTCAAGGATGGCAGTGCTTGAGCTGCACAGCCCAGCTGTGGGAGCAGGATTATGAGCAGCAGTGACCTTTTGGTGCATTATTTGCTGGAGTACTCGGCTGTACCTGTGCAGTGCAGGTAACATTTCCCTTTCTCCAGCAGTTACATGGCTCTGCATTTATGAATGACAGACAGAGCTGGCAAAGGATTCTCTTGCCAAGCATTAAAGCACTGCTTAGCACAACAGAGTTGTTGCTGCTGTCTCCATTTCTTTCGTTTGTCAGAGTCTTGGAGACTTAAGTTGCTGAGATTTAAATAGATGCTTCTGCTGTTTTACTTTTTGTTACTGTTTATCAAAAATCCATTATGGAGAATCCATGCTTTTGGCAGAAATCCTGTGTCTTACTGGCTGCCATAGAGAAATGGTCTCTGACTGCTGCAGCTTTTTATTTGGTTCAGTGATGTTCAGGATTTGTGCAACTGGAACAAGCAAGGGAGGGGCAGTGGTTAGCCCAAGCAGGGGTTTATTCAGCAGCACCACCAATGTTACAGGGGCCTGAATTAACATCACTAGATCCTCTAATATATTTATGGAAGACATCACCTTAAACATGTTGATCTTTGCAAGCTACGTGCTATTTTACTCAAACATTGTTTGGATTAGGCATCTTGGAAATATGGGAAGGAAATGGAGAAATGTAACAGGGATTTTATAGTCTTTGCACATCCAACAGAGAATTGCACTGCCAGTTGCCATCTCATTTTTTAAAGTGTTTGGTCTGTAGTCCAATTCTTTCTGAGCAGTCAAGAGAATGAGTTTAATTCCTCAGCTGTGCTTTTCATGGCTGTAGGGTATGGAAGGTTGCTCATACACCACCAGCCCTGTTAATCCATCTCTCCTTCTCCCCACTCTGGATTTGGAGGCAGTTTGTACAAGTGCTGTGCTGGACTCACCCCTGCCCACTGTGAGCTCTGTGTGACATCCTCTGTGCAGCCTGCAGGATTAGCTGACCTGAGCAGAAAGCAAAGGGCAGCTAATTCCCTCTGTTCAGCCTGTTAGGGAGCACAATTACACTAACTACCCCTGCTTGCTTGGAGGGCAGGGTGGCAAAGGGAAATGCCAGTAGTGACTTCATGCTAAGGAGTGGCAGGAGGCCAAGGAAGCTGCCACAATTATTCTCTTTAGAGAAGATGCCAGCCTGAATGCTCATGTACTGTCTGCTGTTTGCTGATTCATGGCAGCAATGAGTATCAGCCTCTTTCTTCCCCACTCCCCTCCCTCTCCTGGCTGAAGGTGATAATGAGGAGGAGACTGGCACAGTCAATAAAATAAAATAAAAATGTAGAACCCCACGTGAGTTAGCCCTGATGCTTACAAGATAAATTATTTGGCTTCAATTTCCAATTGTTGCTTCCTCTGCTTGGAATATATATCTACATATATATTTATATAACTAGATAAAGATTATCTGTAATTGATTTTTGGAGACTGATTGCACATCTGTGCATTAGGATGTAGAAGTTCATGCTTGAGGAGAGGACAGATGCTTCACCAAAAGTGTGGGCAGTGGGAGCCACTGGCTGCAGTGGAGGAGCAGAGATGCTGTAGGCTCTTGTTTTGGGGAGATGGAGACCAAGAAATTCTAGCCAAGTCTTTAAAACAGTTTTTCATCTTTTTTCCATTTCTCTAAGGTGTAAATAAGGAATTATGACCTAATTGCTCCCTTGAGAAGGTCAATAAGTAAGGTAAAGTGTCTTGGCTTCCCATGATCTGCAGAGGGGGCAGAGCCTGCCCTGTCCTGCCACCTCTGCTCCCTCCCTCCCCAATGGGCAGGATGAAGCAGATTTTTTGATTTCCAGGCACTGCACCACCTGAAGGTACTGCACACCTGCTCAGGCACCTTTTTGATTTTACTAGCACATACTGAAAAATGGCTGAAGCAAAGAAAAAATAAGATCCATTTGACTTAGGCTCTTAAGGATTCTGAAGAATGTTTAGTAAAATTAGTGCTAATACATTGCCAATCACTTCTGAGACAGCTGGATAAAGACAGCTGCACTGAAGAATGTGAATGTAACAGATTAAGATGATAAATCCAACAAGGCCTTCCTAGCACTGAACTAACATATTCTTTTCTCTCCCTCAAGAATTGCCTCCATTGATGGATAATCTCTGCATAACAGGAAGCTTTTAAATCTCCAGACAGTGTATAATAGATGCAAATTTGTGACTGTCATATGCAGTGAACTAATAAGCTCAGCTGATCAGGGAACACGATAAGTGTGACACTTTATCAGGCAGCAGCAAAAGGTGATTAGTTTGTGCATGTTTAGCTGTCCATATGCCTCGTTATTGGAAAGGTTTTGGATTTTGGATTGGAATGGATGTGGCTTCATTTCCTTCAATACAGGAAAGGAAGAAGGAAGTGAATGCAAAGCATTCTTCAACCTGGAGTGAAACAGGTTGAGCAAAGTAATGGTGGAGGGTTCCAGAGGAACTTGGGTCTCTGGCTGCAGCTCTGAGTTGAGTGGCAGAGCCATTTTCCCATGTTCCAGCTTGGTGGGGTCTGGGAGGAGAAGGCAGAGAAGTTGGAGAACTTGGGGTCACTGCAGAAGCTCCTGCACTGGTCAGCTGCGGGAGGTGAATGGGTCAAGTGAGTGTGACAGCATCATAAGCCAAGGGGAAAAGTAACCCCATGAATGGCATTGATATTGTTTATAGATAAATACTTAGAGACAGAAACGAGTTGTTTTATAGAAAACAGCTCAGCCAATTTATGCAGCTGATCACTGTGCTTGAACTGGAGCTTTTTCCTTTTCCTGTTCTGTGTCACAAAGCACCACCTGAGCACAGTCAAGGCTCTGCTGTCCTTGTCCATCCTAGGCTGATTGAGGTTGTTGCTTTTTGTGTGTTTTTAATCCTGTCCTGTGGTGGAAGACTCTTGGAGCGCAAGACAGTAAAAAAGATCATGTTCACCTACTGAACAATGTGGTCTCACAAGGTTTTAACACTAAAAAAGACCCAAAGTTCTGAAAATAGAGTTGAGGCACTGGGAAGGGATTCTCATGTGCAGCAGGACAGTCCTGAAGAATCTCCCAGCAATATCTATAGTTATCAGCAGAGAGAAAAGCAACCCTGTCAATCATACAATAATTTGGGTTAGGGAATATCAGGTGAAGACCTGAAGGTCAGTCAAAGCTCACAACCAGTTCCCTGAAGGAATCTAGAGCAACTATCTTGTCTGGCTCCTTTGTTGCATTTCTATTTTCTGCCTGTTATTTATCAGTATGAGTCCTATGGCAGGTGGTGTGGGCTAAAATATAAAGGAATGATGAACTCTTACAGAAGTTTCATCCATTAGCCTTTGAATAAAGCTGGAGTGTGAGGTTTTCCTTCAGCTGAATTAGTGCAAGAAGCTGAAGAATGTGATTTGCTGTTGAACAGGCAGCAACCCTCGCATTTCATCTGTGGAGAATTTTTGAGTGTCCCTTTTTATGGACTTGATCTTGGAACTACCAGATCCAGCTCTAGATGTAGAATGGAAATTATAGCACAGTTCGGAGAGAGGAGCTGGTGTCATTGTGAGAGCCTAAAGCAGCCTGTCAGAGGGTGTGGGAAGAATCTGAATTCCAACACAGGTTAGTCCACTCTTCTCCAGAAAATAGAGCTGAAAGCAATTTTATGCTTGGTGAATTTTGCCATCAGAGTTTGCTTACTGCATGGATAGGATCAGGTTTGCTCTGTGAAAATTCATAAAGTCCTTGCTTAAGGCCCCGCCTGAGTAAAACTGGTGGTGCCTTAAAACCTGCTCTTAACCACAGAGCATTCCTAAGCATTTACCTTTCTGAAATCAGCTTTGTTTGATTTTGTGGGCTCTTTTTCTGAGACACTGATGCCAGCAATGCATTCTGCCCAGAGTCTGTTTCTCTGTAAGCTCTTGGGGCATCTTTTGCTAACACAAGGCACACCTCGGGCATGACAACATCCTTGCTCTTCTGAGGCAAACTGAGAGGTGATGCATCATGGATGATGAGGCTGGCTCATCAGTGGCACAGACAGCAAACGTTCTCCACCTCCCCATGGCCCTGCAGTGAGCTGGGACAAATTGCTCATCCAGTAATGCTTTTACTTTTGTTCAAAGCAGTGGAGTATCCAGGAAGATGCATCAAGGGCTTGGGGTTATGCCCTGATGGTCTCTTTCATACCTTGCTTGTATTTCCTGATTCTGTTGGATCTTCTTCCTGGAGCTTTGACTCTGTGGCAGTGAGAGAGAACTGGCCAGCACCTGGTACAGAGAATAAATTCACTGGGATGTTTCTCAGGAAACAAGCACTTTTTAATTCAGTGATTGAAATGTGATGATTTCACAGTTAATGTGAACTGGCCAGTTAATTAACTGGCTCGTTAATGTTTCCTGTATGTCCAGCAGGAAGGAGGAGGGGCAGATGTTGCCTTCCAACCACATCTTTTGTCTTTGTCTCTCATTGTGAGTCTCCAGCACTTCTCATAATTCTCATGAAACACTATGAACAAGGACATCAAAAGCCACTTGATTTGCTAGAGGGGCTCTGTGGTTTGTTTGGATCTTGTTACTTGTTCAATATGCACCACTCTAAAGCAGATCAATTGACAGTACAGGTATCAGATGAAAAAGCTTGCACATTCTACCAGCAAATATGAGATCTGAGCAGAATTCAGATTTGTGTTTGGTTTAGAAATATGCTGCTATAGTTTGCAAACTGTGCTACACTTTTTGTATCAGTGTTTTATTTCAGTGGAAAATATCTTTCTGGTTATTTCCATTTTATCTCCATAATGTTAAGGTTGTTTTGTTGAAACAAATTAATTTTTTCTAGGTAAGCTTTTTTTATTAATGATTAAATCTTCAGAAGAAAAGCATATACACATATGAAAAAAAAAAAAAGGAAGTAAAGGTTTTTATGAACAGTTTGAGTACTGCAGCTTAAGACCAGGATGGGTCTTTTCTGGTTTGTCACACTTAGTGTTTCACTCAACTTCTCCTGAGCCCTCCACAGTTATGAAGTGATCATCTCACACATTCTAGGAAGACAAGTGAGTGTAAAAGTGCTCTGAGATGTAGCAGCAACATTTTTAGAGTAAATGCACAAGTTACTATTATACAATAGGATTCAAAAGCACCAATGGCTTCTCAGTTTTTGTTCACTGAACATTATCATATGCATTTGATAATGTTTACTGTTTGTGCAGATAATTTCTAAAACACTGCTACTCCACTTTATGGAATATTGAATGTGGTGTTATAATTAAAAGGTTTGAAAGACACATGGCTGAACAGCAGCTGGAATTTCAGGGGAGGGAATCACACAATCAGACATGTGGAAAAAAGTCAAGTGCCTCAATGGTGATAAAATATGACATTTTCCCTGAGTCTGATATTGTGTTCATGCATAGTAGGGGATTTGATGGATGGCATTCATGTGAAAGTTCTCCAAGCCAAAAACCTCACAGTCCTGCTCTAATTTTGCCTTTATTTTTACTTTTGATCAGATGCAGGTTTTCTGTACACCTGTGAGCTGCCATTACCCAGTCAGTGGGTTTTGTACTGCCTGTGACATGTAGTCATTTGTCTGGGATAATTCAAGCCTTGTAGCACGTAGCTTTTCAAACCACACAGGTTCCTCAATTTCTCAAAACCCTTGAATTGTTTAAAACACAGGTTTTTTGCAACTTTGTGTTTACCTCAGAATTAACAGGTAGGTTTTCTTCTGTGTTTTGTTCCAGAATTTTTCCCTTGTTGCTAGGCATCACCTCAGTTTTGGGGGTGGCAAGTTGTGACAATTTGTGTCTTTTCCTTGCGTCTCTGGGTTGCCATGCTGGGAGGGAAATGATTTTCTGCCTCAGCACCTGTGTCCTGTGAGTCAGTGGTGACAGGGGTGTGAGTCTGATCTGGACTTCTAGGTGGGCTTGGACTTGTAGGACTCAGCTGTGGCATGCAAGGCAAATGTTTCTGCAGCCAGAACAGCAAGAAATGGTTCAGAGTGAGCCTGGCATTTCTTGGCATTGTTTTCCTTTAGGTCTCTTTGGGATGTTCCCCTGGCTTTGTGTTATTCATGCTCACAGAGTAACCACACAAATCTGTTCATCCTGCTGGGACTCTGTGCTTCCCAGGTCTTCTATTTGTTCTGTTTTGGGCACAACACAGAATACTCCAGAGATGAAGCAAAATGAGAAGATATGGTCCAGAGTAAGAAAAAACCACAGGTAGTTATGAGTATGCGAGGTTAATTATGAAAAAGGACTGGTCACAGATTGCTGTCTGATAAAGCAAAGCCTGAACATAGAAAGCACTTACAAGGATGGAAAAGAGTAATAAAATACAGTATTTTAAAAGAAGCATGGTAGCTTAGGACATACAGCTTTTTATTTTAGATGGCTGAGGTGAACTTAACTCAGGAATGGAAAGTGACTAAGAATTGGGTGGCAGCTTAAGTGAATCGTGCTGAGGATTTTCTCTTTTTGGCAGTGTCTTGTTGAATTTCTTTAGGTGGGAGAGTTTTGGGGTAATTAAAAGAATGAAAATGAAGAGTGAATAAGTAATTGGGAGTGAACAGAGTCCTGACTTCACCTAGATGTACTAAGAGAGTTTGCAAAGGTTAGCTAGAGGAGCTTTTAATGCTACCTAATGTTTTTGCTTTCTGTGAAATGAAACGGAGTCTTGGGGTTATTCCATGGCAATTCTCCTTTCAAACTAGAACTTAGGCCACCAAGTACCTAAAATCTATTGTATTGTTAGAAGTCTCTGGTAATAACATGCACGGGAGACCCTGGCAGTCCCTCACCCCTGCAGAAGTGAGGTTCTAATCCAACTGCTGCTAATGGCTTTTTCTGAGAGATCCTTCAGTTCAGGGGTGTGCTAGGGAATGAAGGACTGTAGTGACTCTCCCTGCAGAGTCTCTGAAACCCATGAACTGCAGAAAATATCACAATATTGTAGGTCTCTGGTGCAAGTGTGAAAATGTTGTCCTACAGATTAGAGCGAGTCCCAAAGCCCACCCAGGGCCTGCAGACTGCAGTGAGTGCCAAGTATGGCTTTCATGTGTATGTTTCTCATTTGAACCTGATTTTCCAAAATGTCCCTTGTTTCAGCTGAAAGATTTTTTTAGTCTCTAAACTGTCCTTGACTCAGTAGTGACATTTGCAAATCAGATAAAATTGGAATCTAAAGGAGGACATTTACAGTTTTCTGAATATTTAACCTCCCCTTTCAGATTTGATGTCCTCAGTTCAGGCCATTTGTCGCTGATCATTTATTTTATCCTTATTTCTGTATCATAAAGTTCAAGGCATGTGTGGGGGAAGGAAGGAGTCCCAGAAGGGCACTGAACGGTGTGTTTATTACAGACCATCAGCGCAGTTGTTTAAGTCATTGTATTTTAGGGAGCAATGATCAGGCACTTTTATCACCACCTTTCCCTGTGCGTGGCTGTACCCTGTGGGGATGGCATCTGTCAGAGGCTGTTGGATGCCAGTGAAGATTCCCTGCCTGCCCTCCCCAGGGAGCTGCCCTGGCTGCCCTTGGCTCTGCCTGCTTGTGCTGCTGCTGGTGGTCAGTGCAGGGTGCTGAGCCAAAAGCCAGCTGCCATCAGAGGAAAAAGCTGCTGGCTAGCAATAACTCCATGATTTGGGAATGTGTGCTCCCTCCTCTGAGCCTTTGATAAAAGGTCAGTGTCTGAAGGGGGAAAACAAAACAGATGGATAGCCTCAGCCACCCAGCTCCCTGATGATGGCAGTGCAGTGCAGAGGGAAACAGATTTCTGCAGGAGAACACTGTGCCATTACTAGTGCTGTATTTGCCCAATTATCCCACCATCAGAAAAACCAAACAATATTAGAGGTAGCAGCAATTTTAATTAAATAGTTTAGAAACTATATAAAATTGGATACACTTGAAATATTGACAACATAATTTGATTAAAATAAGGGATAATTTGGTTCCAATAATAGTGCATAAGCAAAAGATAACTGCAGGGTATGGAGTGCAAGGCTCCTGGACCCTTGCCACCTCATGTTCGAGCTTGTCAGGTGAAAATTCCCCCTTTTATGCCATGTGTAAATGCCATCTCCTCCCATTTTNTGCCTTGAACACCTGCAGGAAAAGGCGGGGGGGGGTGGTGGAACCCCTCCTCTCCCTTTCTTTCTTGGCATTACACCTTTTAACTGTTTTATTATTTTCAAGTATTAATTACTGTATCAATATTGATTACTGTTTCAATTTTGTCAGTACGAATCATACCTATTTGCCACACAAGCCAGCCTCTTGTCTCCACATAAGCTGAAAAGCAAAGTTTGCTGCTGCTCAGCAGCTTCCCTCTGAGGACCTGAAAGCGTTTAACAAGAGTGGGCACTGCAAATATTGTCCCACTCTTCTCCTTGGGGGAAATGCAAACCCTGCGAGTGTTGCAATTGCTTGCTCAAGGTCAGTGTGGAATAAAAATCTGAAATCCCAATTCCTTTATCATTGCTGCGTGTCTGGGAATTTGTTACACGCACTAAGAGCTCGCTTTTACCAGTCCATCATGGTAATGGAATGGATGCTCAATGGGAAGAAAATAATTAGCATTTGCAGACAATCATGTCACTCTGATTTATACATGAGAATCTGACTGCAAAAATGTTTAAAAAGAAAGCCCTAACCTTTTGTCAAATGACACAGTGTGATTTATAATTAGATAATAGCTGTTGTCTCCTAGGGGTACTGACAACCTGGAATGATTTTCACCAGATTATTGTGGGATCAATACCAGCTGAATAATTAAAATTCAATACTGCTATGTCTCTATCAGTAACATTGTAGGAATGATGTATGACATATTTAATTGAATTTGTCAGACACTACACTACATGCATAGATCAGGGGGATATTTTTAGAGTTCTGTATTTCATTTCCTCGTTATACTTGCCTTGTACCTTTTAACAGTCATGGTTACTTCCAAGCAATGAGACTGCTTGCTCAGAGAGCACTGTAAACAGTGACCCTGAGTTTATGCTGACCTTTCACTCTAAATGTTAAGAGTTTTAATGGAGACTTCCAGTAATTAATTCATAGTAAATGTTAAATTGCAAAACAATGAGAAAGTGGAGGAAAAGAAAAGGTTTTTGTTTCTTTTTCTCCGTGGCTGGCTTGTTAACTCCTTTGTTACTAGTGCTGGGCAGTTTGTGTTTCATCCATCAACACCAGAAATGTGAGGTGGGAAGGGAATGAAGGCTGGTGGAATGTTCTGTGGAGCCATTGGGCATGCAGGGCTCATGCTTTTAGAGCAATGGGTTGCATTTTGTGTTGAGAACTGTACTAAGTGTGAACTGGTTTTGGTCCTGACCATCCAGTATAAATGTGTTCCTCATGAGTGTTTGAATATTAGCATCCTCTAATGGCAAGGGACCTTTTCATGTCACACTGCCAAAACACCTCAGACAATGAGAGAAATAACATTTCCACTGATTGTTCATCATGTCCTAGGATCAAGGTTTGTCTCTTGTTGCTTACCCTGGACTGATAACTGTGCTGTGCCCTGAATTCTAACTTAGGGTTTTAAGTAATAAGCAAGCACGATGGCCCAGGGCAGCAGCTATAAAGAAGCTGCTGCCTCTTCTTAAGGCTCACACACTGCTCAGTTTGTGACATGGTGATTAAAATTAATGTAAAGATTTGTTATCTTTCACCATAGAAAAGAAGGAAAGAAAATTAAGCTTAGGTGCACTTGAATATTATTATTTTTCCCACTGATTATTGTCAGTTCCAGTTTTAGACTTCACCATTGATCTTGTTAATATTCATGCTGTTAATTAACTAATTTATATTCACCTGCTCTGCCTGGTTTCATACATGTGAGTTTCTTGCTGTACGCCCCTGTGCCCCACTCCAGTGCTACCCAAGCCAAGCTTTGAGTCTGCTCTGCATAATTGGACATTCATTTTCATGACATACATATTCCTTCCTACATATTTATTTAAAGTGAGTTTATTCACACTTATTTTCTATATTGAGGTTCTTTTAGTTACAGTTGTCTCAATCTTTCTCTTGCCAGCTCAAGGACTGAATATTTAATTTATAAATTCAAGTTGATTTCATGAAATACTAAGTGTTGAGGCTAGGGGAAATCTCTGCTGCAGCTTCCAGGTACTGAACTCCCCTAAAGAATGCAGGCAGTGGCAAATGATCCTGTGCAAGAGTTTTGTTGGTCCACAAGGAGATGGGTTGAAGATAGAAGATTCAGGATTGAATTTTGCTTCTTCCACAGCTATTGTAGACAGGGTTTTATTCCTCTGAACTTCTAATGGTAAAAAAGCCCCAAACACCAGAAAGATAGATAAGGAAAGTTGTGATGCGCAGTTATAGTTATGTACAGACCCCTAGAAGGTCTGTATGGGACAGTGATACCATATTAGGGCCTTAGGACATAATTTCATCTTTGTGCTTCTGCCAGGCCCATCTTTTGCCGTTTCTCCTTCATTGCCTGTTGCAATCATTGCTGGGTTGAGTCTTGTCCCCTGGAAGTTAATGGGAGCTTCACTATTTGAGTTCAGTCAGATCAAGACTATTTACTCTTAACCTTTGGTCATTTTTCAGGATATTTTGTGAAGTAGTGCAGCTGAAGGTTTGTGGTTTTTTCTTGGTTTTTCTTTTGAACACAGACTCAGAATTCACTTTATCCAGGGCTTTCCTACAAGAGCTGTACTCAAGCAAAGACTTTTGAGCCACATTTCTCACTTTTTTGCTTGTCTGAAGTTTTTCTAAGCTGCACTGATGCAACTGCAGTGCTGAAGGACCAGCATGAAACCTGTCACAGCTCAGTCAGAAGCTTTGGAAGATGGTTTGTGTTTTCAGAAGTGGCACATTTTGTTGGGGATCCCTCTCAAAGGTAGCCTCATTGGTGGAATGGAAAATGTCCTATTGCTGCCCCTCAGAACTGACAGCCACTGCTGTGTCAGAGCTGGAGTGCTCAGAATCTCATCCAGCACACTGGGAATAACAACTCTCTCATGTTTCCTTCTGAAAGTAGTCAGCATTTATTTTCCCCTGAGCAGAAGGCTTTCATCCTTACAAATATATGGCTTTTATCTTTCTTGAACTGTTATTTCTTGCAAATACTCCACACCAAACAGGATAATCTTGTTTGGCTACACAAGCCCCAGGTTTACACTGCACACCTGTCCCTCATGTAAGCACTGGGTAAGGATCTCCTTGATCACCATGTCCATGCCAAATCCCCTGCTATTACAAGGGTGCATGATAGATTTGCTTCTTTAAGATAATCAAGCCTCAGTTTAAAAAGGAAATAGTTAAAAAAGATTTTCTGTATCTTTACTGCTCCCGTGTTTCTCTGGTGATGCAGAATCTTCTAATTACTTTTAACAAGAATGCTTTTGCTTCTCAGCTCATGTCTTTAGTGCATATGATGCTGCTTCTGTTCTGATGTGTGTCCCAATGATATACTGATGGTGGATTTTTATGTCCTTGATCAGGTAAACAAGTCAAATCAACTTTTGCTGTTAAATCCCCCTCTTTCCTTGTTAAACATAACCCCCTGTAGGCAGGTGTCTTTAAATCCTCTCACACAGAGTTGGAAACAGCATTTCTGATCTGTGAAAGGTTCTTGTGGTATTGGTGGCTTATGGTAAGATCTTTATTTTCATATTGTGTTTTCAGTTGAAGAGCATATGACTTCAGATGATCACTCAAAAGAGGACATTTCTTGTTTTAATGAAGCAATCAAGAAATGATTGACAGGAGAGGCAAGATTAGATCAGAAAAGGGAAAGAATATTTTTAAATAGCTGTAAAGCTATTTCTGAGAAGCAAATCGATGCTTCTGTAACCTGGGTGATAAAAGGAGTTTTAAAACACAGCAGTAAATACAGTTAAAGAGAGAGACAAAATGTTAATACACCTGATATAATGATATAAGAATTGTTTGTTTGAGGAGAAACACCTCAAGAGACAATTAATGGATGGAAAAAATCCCAAAACCAACATTCAAATTTTTGTATAGAAGTTCAAATATATCTTTCATTATAAGGAATGTAGATAAATTGTGCTAATGAGAGTGTATCACACATAAGAATGAGTAACAGTAGAAAACAAATATGAACAGCCAATGAAAAACTTTGCATTTAAACCCTCCAAACCTCTTCTTTTCAAATAAAACAATCTTATCAAGTCCTCACCAATGCCATGGTGTGCTATGTACTATCCATGCATGGCAAATCCTTTCCTGTTTATAAAATAAAATCCAGCAAACAAGCATGAGGAATGGAACAGGACTGATTTCTGCCAAGCTTCAGGTTTCAGTTTGGTCACTTAGCTCAGTGAGCTGGTAAATAATGTGCTATTCACAGTGGTATAACAGGAGCAAGAACACAAAAATCACCTGGTCATCCCTTTTGGTGAAGGTTAGCCAACATAAAACATATTCAAGTGCCCACTTCAGAGGTTTTTATCACATAAATAACTCTTCTTCTTAATGCTTCAGAGTAATTGCTGGGGAACGGTCACAGCATTCTTGGCATTGTGTGAAATGTAAGTGAAAACATTGCCATGATGTGCTTGAACAAAGCTGCTGCTGTGCAGTCTCTCAGGTGCCCAAGGTGCTCTGTAAATGCTATATAAAAAGTCAAAGGCAAGTGGAACAAGTAGGAACCAATACTTTATGTGAGATGGTGGCTAGCTCAGAGCCTGAGGTCAAGCATCAGCCTTGAAGACATTCAGACATGGACTTTTCACAGTTGTTTTTCTTTATGGATGTGCTTGATATGCAAGATGTGTCATTTACTTTTGGATATTTAGGGGTAAAGTTCATAATCAGATTTAAATAGGAAAAAATGGATTAAAAGGATGGGAACATGTTTGATTTGTATTTCCAAGGCTTATAAACACAGCTTTTGATGGGCCATATGGTCTCTTGTCTCTGATACTGCACTTTGTGCTTCCACCATGCTAATATCCCTAATCTTTATTTTAATTGTTTTTAAATGTTCTTGTTTATAGAAGAGAGAAAATATCCAGAGCACACAGGACTGGAAAAGGCCTGTGTGCCATGCAGAGCACTTGGTGTGCAGATGGGAGCTTTATGGCAGGCAGCCTGGCTTGCCATAGGGTGGCTGGTGTGCCAGAGCTCTCTGGTGTAGACAGGGTGCTGGAGCCTGTTTCCTTTTACTGTCTGGATAGTCAATGCTTTTCATTTTGAAGTTCAATGCAGCTTAATTTTCTTCATTCCTATGTCCAATCCTGAGCTGTATGTTTCAATATAAAGTAGATTTTCAATTCTGTGACCAATTTTCTCTTTATAGC